>JAHWFO010051685.1:164309-223864 GCA_023313115.1 Rhysida immarginata | reverse complement strand
TTACCATTTCCGGCAAACTGACCCCCACCTTGTTCTAGATCACCTTGGAGGGGACCCTAGATGGGACATCACTAGTTGCACAAATTGGAATAGAAATGGTTTCCTTAATCTTGAGGAATAGATATCTGGATGTTGTATAGCTATAAATCAGGACAAAACAGGGTCTCTTATGCCAATTTTCCATATAGAATTGTGTAATTCACTTTGTCAAAGGCTAATGAGAAATCACATTGTCTACCTGTTTGCGTTTATCAAAGCTATCTAAAAAACTTTTCGTAGGTTCAAAAGCTATTAAATATTCTTATGGGACAAATCTTTTATTCACACTCTGTAGTTTCAAGACACAAAAGGCAATTTTAAGATCCATTAATTGAATTCAGCGAATCGTTATGCTGCTTCTTTGTCCACAATCTTTTATGAATGCTTTACGTGTATGTCATCCACAAATAAATCAGGTAAAATCTATGGAATTCAAGACGAGGGGTGGGAGGTATTTTCATGTACAAAATAAAAAAAAGGCCAATCACCGAAAACTTTGACACAACTTCCGAAACCAGGAATCGAACCAGGGACCTTTAGATCTTCAGTTTAACGCTCTCCCAACTGAGCTATTTCGGCTGATGTTATATTTGATTGAGATATTTTTTTATTACTCTATTGCATAAAATAACTTCCATATAAAGATATACAAATAAAGTACAGGGTGAGTCAAAAAGTCGCAGTACACCCTGATTTTTCGAAAACCTTGCAGGAATTGGGAAATCTGAATATTCCAGTAAGGTGTGGGTGAGGTGGTCTATCTTTTACGGTATGTACCGAACATGGCCGCCATCTGAAAATCGGCAATCTTGAATCTAAGTCATTTTTTTAAATGGAAAGGGGGTCGTGTGATATATTAAATAACACAAGCATTTTCCGACAATTTCATTCCTGTAAACAGATTTGAAGTAGCAGTTATGGTTCAAAAGTTACAACACATTTTGTTTCATTTTGTTGCACTGAAGATGGATTTGACCACGGAGGAGACAACTGAGGTCATTTTGATGTCTGGAGAACGAAGTTTCCCTGTCATAGCTGCAGATTTTAACAACCGGCACCCAGAAGCACTCCAATTTCACACAACACTGTCAGGTGCTTAATTAAGAAATTCCGAGAAACTGGGACTGTGGTTGACAAGGCACGTAGGGGCTGTCCAATAAGTGCTACTGACGAGACAACCTCAACAATGGTTTTGGCGTCCTTCTTCAAGAGCCCACAACGCAGCAACGACATTTGTCAACAGAATGTGGAATCAGCCAGTCATCGATCGTACGAATCCTTCATGCTCATCAATGGCATCCATTCAAGATTCAGATACTCCACCACCTAGCAGAGGATGACCCAAACAGACGTATGCAGTTTAGCGCGTAGGCCCTAGAGCAACATCGACGAGATCCCTCTTTTGCACAACGTATCTTGTTCAGTGATGAGGCAAACGTTTATGTCAGTGGTGAAGTCAACCGTCACAACCACAGGTATTGGAGTGACCACAATCCACACGGGATGGAACCCTTTCAAGGTAGTTGGTGACGTAAAGGTTATGGTGTGGTGTGGAATATGTGGTACCCGTATAATTGGACCCATTTTCATTGACCAGAACCTAAATGCTCAACGCTACCTGGAAATGCTGCAAGAAGTGGGGTTTCCCTCACTTCTGAACGAAGATGGCACTTTCTCTTTTACTTTCAACAAGATGGGGCTCCACCACACTACGATGCAGATGTTTGTCAGTGGTTAGATGTTCAATTTCCTGGTCAGAGAATTGGCCGACGTGGCGCTGTGGAATGGCCAACCAGATCATCTGATCTCACACCACTTGACTTTTATCTGTGGGGTCATTTAAAGCAACTCATATGCAGAGAAAATCAGAAACAGACACCATCTCCAGCAACGCATTGAATAAGCGTGTGCCAGCATTTCTGCGTAAATCCTTCTGCGAGTGCATGCGATTGTATTCAGCGCCTTCAAATGTGCCTTGACCAAGAGGGACACCATGTTGAACACATTAAATGACTCTCCTTTCTGGAGAACAGTCCAGCCTGTAATTCCAAACAAAATGTCTTGTAACTTTTGAACCATAACTGCTATTTCAAATCTGTTTACAGGAATGAAATTGTCAGAAAATGCAAATTAACATAATATAGAAATAAATATACAAGAAGAAAAAACAGACCCAGAAAAATAATTAAACATAAAATTCAGTCTACTCCAGTGCATTACAGATATGTGGATGATACTTTCATCATCTTCGATGCCAACGAAACCGATGCCAACACTTTACTGGACGTGTTCAATGGATTCCACATCAGTTTAACTTACACTATGGAGAAAGAAACAGAAAACCGCATAAACTATTTGGATAAGAACATCGAGAAGAAGATCCTGGAATTCAGCATTTTCCGTAAGCTCACCACCACCAACAACATTATTGGTTTTTCCTCTAAGCACCCTCTCTCCAAGCACAAAGAAAAGATAGAAATGCAACTGACCTTCGATGTTGCCAGGAACAGCTCCTTCCCTGACCAGGTGACTCATTCCATCTTGAATAAGACAAAACGAACCTTAAGAACAGACCTCATTCAAGCCCTAACGAGATAAACCCCAAGGACTACGTCGCCTTCACCTACACCGGCCCGGAAATCACCAGGATATCGAACATTTTTAAAGAACGAGGTCTCAGCACAGCTTTCAGGACAACCAATAACTGCAAGCGCGTTCTGAATACCAGAACAAATCATACAGACAGCCCTGATTTCTCCAAAAGCGATGTATATAGACTAAACTGCCCGTTCAAGGAGAGATTCAGCGAGCACAGAAGGTCCTGGATGAATGGCGATGGTATCTAGTACAGAGGGTAGATTATCGCAAGCGATAATCTGCGGCACCTACTCCTACGAGGGAGTTTTGCGCCATCCCATTAATAACGACTGCTACGAGATGACAGTAGCAGTCGGGACCGACGGCTTAACGTGCCCTCCGAAGCACGGGGGGTTTCATGATGGAAGAGCTGCTGGGGATAAACGAACCAGAGGCTGTCACCAACCGCTGGAAAACCAGCTATGGCCAATCGGCAAATGGGTCAGACCAAAGTCCCCCAACAGCCGCGCCCCAAATAGCTGTCCCGCCAGCGGTGGCCCTCAAGCCCTGGCCGTCACCCAACCAGCAGCTGGCCGCGCCTGAAGTTGCTGAACTCCATCGATTGGCAAGCCAACCGACGAGACAACCAGGCCACGGCCACCCCCATGGCGATGGTAAGTTGGCTTTTGCCGACCACCTCATTAAGCAACAACACCAATTCGGAACCATTAACGATGTAATGACGATACTCAAGATAGAATCTGACCACAGGAGAATACTGACTCATGAAGCCTTGATAATCAGAAGATTTACAAAGGAATTCCCCAATAAGATCCTAAATGGCCAAACCAACTTGGAGAAAAATCCTATCCTAGACGCCGTCAACAACATTATAAGTCACCAACACCGAAGCAACATCAACAAACCAGATCAAGATTGAATTTTATTTTTAATTATTTTTCTGTTCTGTTTTTTTCTTCTTGTATACTTATTTATATTCTCCACCAAGCCTTTTCCCTTTTTTGAAAGCACTTTTCCCATGCTCCCTTGCTGACAATAATAATATTGATATCAACAGTGACTTTTCCCCCTCATATTCAATTCAGAGACCTCCCATTTCTTCACCTGAATCTCCCCACCCCCCCTCCAACAACCTCCAACGAAATTTTAGCTGTTATAAACAAATTTTCAAAATCTAAAACTACGGATATTTATGGTATTCGCCAAGATGTGATTATCAGTATCGCTCCCTATATTTCTTATCCCCTTTGTACTCTTTTTAATATTCTCTCTGTGAAGGAAAAATCCCTAAACAATTAAAATATGCAAAAGTAATTCCAATTTTCAAGAAAGGAGATTCCAATGATTTCAACAATTATAGACCCATTTCTATTCTACCTTTTTTTCAAAGATATTCGAAAAACTTTTCTTTATTCGCTTAAGTCATTTCATATTTTCCCATGATTTCATTTCCCCTGCACAACACGGTTTTTGCCCAAAGAAAAACATCTCTACAGCTCTTTATGAAATATCGGAATATATTAATATACAAATGGTTCAAAAGAAAATGGTTTTAGCCTTATTTCTTGATTTCAAAAAAAGCATTTGATATGGTTCCCCATACATTATTTTTAAACAAATTAAAATTATTGTATGGTATTAGGGGGCTGCAACTGAATTGGATAGCTTCCTTTCTTTTAGATGGGTATTATTCTCTTTGTCTCAATTCAATTCTTTCACCAAAATTAATCAATAACCAGGGAGTACCACAAGGCTCTATTCTATCGCCGCTATTGTTCTCACTCTTTATTAATGATATTTCCAATATTGCTGGCAATGCACAATGCATATTATTTGCTGGTGACACTTCATTTATAGCCTCAGCTGATTCCGAAGAAGAACTTGAAAAAATGTATTAAACGCTTTTTTAAGTAAAATCTATAACTGGTCATTATTAAATCAACTTCCACTTAACCTAAACAAGTCTTACTACATGATCTTTCATCAACGCAATAAATTAATTAATTATAATAAAATTAAGCTTTGTGTTAATAATAGAGTCTTAACTAGAGTCTCTTCCTATAAATATTTAGGAATTTTTTTTACCCCTGATTTATCATGGAGCCTTCATATAAAACATTTAGCTACTAAACTATCCCGTTCTTTAGGCATTCTTTATAGAGTCAATCATCTTCCACATAATATTTTATTAAATTTATACTTTACCTTAATTCATACAAATTTATGCTTTGGAATACGTATGTTTATGGGGATCTACCACACAGGAAAATAAAAACCTTATAATTAAACTTCAAAAACGTTTTTTATTGTATACTGTTAAATAGGCCCGCTTTCTCTTCCGTCAGTTCAGAATTTAAAAACTTTAACCTTTTAAAATTTGATGAACTTTATTTTATTCAATTAGCTCAATTTATATATAAAGTCAAACATAACGTATACTCGTATTATATTAGAAATTCCCCAATGATAACTAATCCATGTCATCACTATCACACGAGAGAGGAAAAAATAATAATCCCATTTTATAGAGTGAATTACTCAAAGAGATCAATCTTAAAGCTCTAGATTAAGAAAGTACGGCAAACTTCGTCGTCTGCTGCAAAATCCGCCATTGTTGGCCCAGTTGGCCCTATCAAGTGAGTTACGCTTCCTCTAAAATTCGTCTTAAATGCATCCTTTTCGCAAATTTTCTTATTATTATCGTCTGGAAATATAACTGCTAATCAGTAAATTCTGTAACTATTGATTTTTCTTTAAATTTTGTTTTCAATTATAATTTTTTACATATAAATAATGATAACGTTGAGGCAGTTTAATGATAACCAGATTCAGTTTTTAGTTTATTTTCACTTTATTTATTTATCCTTAATAAACGATTTACATGTAATTAATAAATTTTAAAAAACACTGTGTGTAGTTTTTGTAATTTTATTTATCAAAATATAATTTTATAAAATTTTATTAACATATAATTTAATAAACTTTTAAGAAATTAATTTTTATATTTATATCAAAAATTTCACTTTTCCAATTTTAATTTTATTAAATTATAAAAATTATTAAATTATTAAAAAAAGTATAATTATAATTATAAAAATATCAAATATAATTTAATAAAATAGGAACTATTAAATTTAAGTTTTTGATTTAAATATAAAAATTACTTTGATAATTATATTTTGATAGAAAATTTTAAAAATTATAATTTGGAAAAATTAACCGTTTGTTTACAAAAAAAAAATTACAAAAAAATAACTACACATGCAATGTATTTTGAAATTTATTCATTTATGGAGGTTTATAATATTGACGTAAAAAATTTATCCAAAACTTATAGTTAAAATTTTCTATATTTATTTTCACCCAACTAGCAAATTTTCGTTATTCAATTTCATATTTTATATTCAAGTTTAATGATGAGTGATAATTAACTTTGCTAAAATAAGATGAAAATAACATGGACGTTTTATTTCAAGTTTTGCCTCCACATTTCACAGACAGTTTAATCTTGTTATATTGAATTGTATTTTCTTAAAAAGAACTCTATTCAGCAAAAAATTATATTTTCTGATCGTCTGAGAATTGCACAATGCAACATTTCTATAACATTCGGTGAAGTTATAATATAAACGTACTTGCTTCTTATTACTTCTTCAGATATTTTAAGGAATTTATTAACCTCCAAGGAGCATTGAAGGATTCTGAAATTTTGCTTATTCGGATTCAAATTTAGGATCAATCAACGAATATTTCGTTAAAAATTTAATCTAAATTGCGTCTTCCACATGCATTTCAATGGTATCTATCGCTGCGTTTGGGCCAACAATGGCTGACAAACTCACGTGACAGCCGTTCTACCAATCAGCAGCTGCAGGCGGCGCGGAAAAGGGTTGCCGTACTTTCCTAATCTAGAGCTTTAATCAATCTCGATTTCTGGCGCTATCTATTGGTCAAAATTAACTAAAGAACTTCACGATGCACCTTCTCTTCAATTTTTTAAACGTCTTCTGCTCGGGCCAAATTACATCTGATTTAACTTCTGTTTACTATTAAATGTTAACTAATTTACGGAGTCCTCTGTTTATTCTACTATTAATTAATATTGTTGTTGTTTAATATCATACAAAGTTATATAATTTTATATTGATTATATAAATTTTTCATTAAAGGATGCCCCTGGACAGGCTCTAGGCCTTTGGGAACCTTTAAGTTCTTTTGGTGCTAAAATTGCTGATTTTATCTTATATGAATATTTTTTAAATTGAATATTATTATTATTACCAATTTATTGTTCTATGATTGCAATTAATTGTATTTGCAATTGTAAATAACAATTGAAATTGAATTGAAATTGTATGATTAAATAAATAAATAAATAAATAAATAAATAAATAAAAATATATATATTATGTTAATTTGCTGTACCGTGGCTTCTTCAGCCGCCAATCAACTTCAACGTGTGATGGCTTTTTATGGGCTTTTGTCATCACTGGCAATGAGCACGAGCAAGATGGTACTTCATGTGTTGAAAGGGGCCGCCAAATTTGCATTGCTGTTTTTCCATCCCTTCCGAATTTACTCCTTCGATTTAAAAAAGGATGTTTAACCAAGACATTACGGAAATAATTTCTTACTTGTTACAAATTGAAAAAAGATTAATAAAGATTTCACCAAACATTCGTTCATATCGTAAACAATTAAGTTTCAAAGTTTATTGATTTCACGATAAATTGAGGGGCACAGTGGAAAAGGGGGCACATGCCACATATTGATGAATATTGAATTTTTGTTATAGAAAGATAGCTACAGCCATGTAGGGTCTCTTTAATGAACTTATAGCACAGTGGCATGTGTCTTTTTCCCAATATAAGCATTCTGAATATTTATCATATTCTTCTTCATGTTAGTATGTTTTGAAATGTGTTCAAATATGCCTTAATTTCATATATTCTCTGCTAATATTTGATAGTTTAATCATCATATTATTTATTTTTATTATCACTTCAGACATTAAAGACAAGTGATAAGATTGTTGAGAAAACATACTTTTTGTTTAAAACCGCTTTCCTGTAAAAGCAAATGCCCCTTTTCCACTGATCCACTCAATTGATGATTGCCGCATTTAACGTAGCTATAAAGCAAGGAATTTTTATTATTAGGCCACTTTATTAAGAAAATGGAGTTAAAATATATTTAAAAAGTGCAACGTGTGTATAATTTGGCAAAAATCATCGAGAGTAAAAAATGATCGGAAAAATCCATCGTTTTTAACTTTTTCAAATCCTGAATTTAACTAGAAGGTAAATATAGCAAATGATGAAGAAACCACTTTTCCACAAGAAAATTTTTTAATATATTGAAACAGATGTACATTTCAGTATGAAATTCTTCTTCTGAAAAAGTGGTTTCTCCATCATTTGCAGTCTGTTCAATATCCAAAAGTCAGTTTCTGGCTTTTCTCGTTACCTTTTAGAAGGCAAAGTTTCCAATTTGTTGTGACTTAGTTAAACCTGACTCTATAAAGATCTTAGGGGTAATTGTTGATAAAAACTTAAATTAGAATAAACACGTTGAGAATACTATCGGTGAAGCAAATAAAGCACTTTCGCTCAATATCAAAAGGTTTAAGTATTAAAGTCAAATTAGTCCTGTACAAATCTTTAGTTAGATCCATTCTTGAGTACACGTATTGTGCTACTTGCTGGGATCCTTATACTATGTTCGTACTGCAATATCTAGATTGTCAAAATCCAGATTAAGTAAATCTAATTCTTGTTTATCTGGATATTTGTTTGCACTGCACAGTTTCCAGAAGGGCATAATAGATTGTCTTAAATTGCAGTTATCATCAATTACTCGATCCATGTAATTTAACAAAATGAAAGAATTGATGTTGTTGCCTATGCCTATTATGCAAACACGAACCAAATAAGAAATCAGATGGTCATAAACAACAATCCTGGATGTCAAAAGGCCATTGGATTCGAAGTGCGTACAGGAAGTGATGGCGTGCTGGGAATGAAATTAATCTGAATAGCCAGTTCATCTAGTTTACAGAACTGGATTGAGATTATCTAGTTTTAACTTTTTAATCTAGATATTGATTGTCCACTCACTGTTCGCACTTCTTTTTGAAATCTAGATTGGTGGACATTAAATGCTCAGTGCGAACATAGTGTTACTGTGAAAGTTCAATTGTTAAGCTTGAAAAAATTCAAAACAGGGCTGTTCGTATCATTTTCAACAATTTTGATAGGCATTCTTGTGTAACAAAATTAAAAAATTGCTTAAATTTACCTGAATTGCAGATTAGAAGGAAAGAATTAAAGTTAAAAACCCTTTATAAGATCTTTAATAACATGAGTAATCTTAAAAAAGAAAATTACCTAGAGTCTCCTAACTGTATCTCCAATAGAATCGATAATAAAAATAAGATCAAGAAAATAGCTTGTAGATCTAAGGTTTTTGCAAAGTCCTTTGGAATTTACTTCCATATAATATTGTAATGGCAAGTAATTATAGAAGTTTAGTCACAACTTAAAATAACTTGCAATTATCACGCTACTACAAAATAAAAATTGAGTTATCATGTAAATTGTTACTGGATATGTACTTAATTGTTTTGTTACTCTGTATACATTATACAATTTGTATTTAAATAAATAAAAATAAAATTTGCTCAAATCTGAGCTCGAATTCATAGATTCTCCAATGTTGTAACCCCTTCATCCATTCCTGGTGGTCCCTGGTTCGATCCATTACTTCAAAGATACAACCCCTGGCAAAAAGAATGAACTCAGTATGTGACTTATTATTGACAAGGGAAGAAAAGTCACAGAAAACTTATATTTGAATTGAAAATGCAAAAACAAAATTGTTTTAATGACTCCCTGAAAAGAGTCTAATCTATATTGTACATTAATTTAATGTCAATACATTCAGTTGGGAACAAAATAAAAACTGAAACATAATCCACCACCTTGGAAAAAAGTATCAACTCAGTGGTTTCCTGAGAAAAAACTTTAAACTCACCTAACGCAACACCCCTAAAAACGCTAAATAACACAATCCAAATAAAGGGAAGTCAGGTTTTTTGTGGAATTCGATTATCTAAACATAAAACTACTAGTTTTCCTGTCGTAGTGTTTGTGTTTTCGTGACCCAATGGGACCTTCAAAAGAGTTTTCACAACAGTTTAAAGAACAAATTGTAAAACTTTGTGAATTTGCAAAAAGCACAAGAGTTGTCGCAGAACATCTATCATGTTCTCAGGCTGCCGTATCACAAATATACAGAAAATACCGGAAACAGAGAACAGTAGAAAACAAGAGAAGTGGGAGACCCCCCAAAACTATGAAAAAGCAAGATCAAACTCTTCGAAAGTTTTGCATTCAACATCAAAGATTAACGTCAGTAAAACTGAACAACGGGGTGAGAAAATACCAAATCTTTGTATGCAACAAAACAATACGAAATCGCCTTAATTAGATAAGTTTTTCGTTCCGAAAAGCCAAGACCAAACCTCTGCTTACAAAGAAGCACAAACAGGCTCGTCTACAGTGAGCCAAACAACACAGAGATATAACTGCAGACGACTGGAAGAAGGTAATTTTCAGCGATGAGTCGAGAATTGCTCTTTGTGCAGGAGATAGTGATGGAACATTTGTTTGGAGAGGTGTTGATGAAAAATTTCAAGAGGATTGCCTAAAGTTCTCTGTAAAGTTTACGCAATCTCTCATAATGTGTAGAGGCCAGCAGTCCAGGCAGAATGTGTATTATGAAGCTACCATGAATTCAGAGGCATATTTGGAAGTATTGGAGTCTTCTTAATTCCCACCCTTGAAGACCATTTGGAGACGATGAAACCATCAGATTCCAGGAGTAGTGCAACACTGGTTATAAACAATGGCCTGAAGCATCTCAGATGGCCTGCCAACAGCCCCGACCTAACTCCAATTAAGAACTTGTGGCGTGAACTGAAAAAGTTGATAAGAGAAGCTCATCCGTCCAACAAAGATGCACTCAAAAGGGCCATTACTGAAGGGTGCAATAAACCTACCTTGCAGAACTGTTATAATCTTTTTACTTCGATGGCTGCAAGAATTAAGGTTGTAATTGAAGCCAAGGGTGGAATTACAAAATACTAATGTTTTTTGAAATGTTTCTTTTCCACAGAAAAGTTGTTTGAGTTCAAACTTTTTTCTCAGGAAACCACTGAGTTGATACTTTTTCCAAGGTGGTGGATTACGTTTCATTTTTTTATTTTGTATCCAATTAAATGTATTGACATTAAATTACTGTACATTATACAGGGTGTTTCAAAATTATGTACAATAAATTTAGTGACATATTCTTCAGGTCAAAAGAAGACGAAAATGTTCTATAGCACTTTGTCTGGAAACGATTTGTTTGCGAGTAATCCAATATCATACAGTAGGGAAGCACGATAGTTAGTGGACAATATTTTAGCAGTTCCAGCGTTTCGACTCAACACTAGGTTGAGTGGTTTGTTCCATTTAAACCTACTTTAGGGTTGTTCCATTAGTTGTGTACGCTTGTTTCCATTACTGTACATCCACTAGGAATATCAATTTCAGAACGTTTGCGTGCTTTGACATACTTATTACGATTTACGTAAAAAAAAAGTCATGTACACGTATTCCAGTGCAGAATACACTAACATGCACCTAATGTATGGTCTTGCGGACGGAAATGCTGTGGAAGCAAGAAGACTCTACCAAGAACGCTTTCCGAATAGACTTTGCCAAATAACCGAACATTTGTATCTGTCGACAGACATTTGAGGGAGCGTGGTTCCTTTGGCCGTCAAACAGGACAAGGGCGGCCTGTAGCACATTCTCCGGATGAGGAGGATGTGATAATTGACGTCATACATGATGAACCACAGACAAGCACCCGTCGTATTTCTTCCATGGTACACATTCCGCACTCATCTGTTTGGCGCATTCTTCACCGTCAGCTTTTGCATCCGTACCACCTGCAACTGGTTCAGGCACTGAACCCAACGGACTATTCACACCGACAACGATTTTGCCAATGGATACAACGTCGTCATGCTGCAGACCCTAGTTGTCTCAGCCAGATACTTTTCACGGACGAAGCAACCTTCACCCGGACAGGAATCGTAAATTCTCACGACCAGCACCATTGGGCAGATGCTAACCCGCACGTTACCAGAGCTCGAGCGCATCGAGAGCGTTTCTCCGTGAACATTTGGTGTGGAATTGTCGGAAATAACTTAATTGGCCCTTATGTGTTGCCGCCACGATTGACTGGGCGAACGTATCTTTTGTTTCTGCAGAATGCATTGCCAGAATTACTGGAAGATGTTCCTCTTTTGATAAGATCTAACATGTGGTTCATGCATGGTGGCGCTCCAGCACATTTCAGCCATGTCGTGCGAGCACACCTTAATGCTGCATACACGAATCGGTGGATAGGTCGAGGTGGACCGGTAGCCTGGCCTGCAAGATCACCCGACCTTAATCCCTTGGACTTTTTTTTGTGGGGTCACGTGAAAACGATCGTCTACAGCACAGAAGTTCCTAACATTATGGATCTGCGACAACGAATTGAAAATGCATGCCAAACCGTTCGTAATGCTGGCGACGAACTCTTCCACGACATCAGACGGTCGCTCATGCAACGAGCCGAAGCATGCGTGCGAGCTGGTGGCGGGCACTTTGAACAATTCCTGAATTTGGAGCCACGGGTTTAGTTGGCTGAATCGCGTAA
This sequence comes from Rhysida immarginata, assembly GCA_023313115.1. Classification (NCBI taxonomy): domain Eukaryota; kingdom Metazoa; phylum Arthropoda; class Chilopoda; order Scolopendromorpha; family Scolopendridae; genus Rhysida; species Rhysida immarginata. The sequence goes on along the minus strand of JAHWFO010051685.1, from coordinate 211,471 downwards.
ATAAATCGTTTCCAGACAAAGTGCTATAGAACATTTTCGTCTTCTTTTGACCTGAAGTATATGTCACTAAATTTATTGTACATAATTTTGAAACACCCTGTAGATTAAAGCATTTTTGTTTTTGCATTTTCAATTAAAATATAGGTTTTCTGTGATTTTCCTTTCCCTTGTCAATAATAAGTCACATAGTGAGTTCATTCTTTTGCCAGGGATTGTATAAAAATACTGGTAAATATATACGCCTTTGGGAAATAAAACCTGATAAGCTTGCAATGGATTAGTAGAGCTTTGAAGAAAGTATCACGATTCATTTCTTTAGTAAGATTAATGCCGCTAGGTGACATTGCCATCTCATTTTTTATCCCTTACAGCGTTCAGTTGCCTGGCTTAGGGGATCAATTTGTTCAATATTGGATTATGTAGAACCTTTCAATAATCTACAAAACAGGAATCTAATAACAGTGTTAAATTTCGTATGATTTTAGCGGGTTATTAATTCTTTCCAAGAGGAAAAAAAAATGATTTTTTTATTTTTTTGCGCAGCTCGCTAACTCATTTCTGTCTATTATAGTGAGAATAAATATTGTAAAATTAAAATTAACAATTAATTTAACAACTAAACGAATTAAACAAAAAACGGATTTTTTTTTTTTATCGCTCCTAAAACGGCCCTTCAACTTTCGACTCAAAGATACCGATTATAGCAAAAACAAATAATTTTTTTTTTTTTTTAAGTTTATAACGATCAAATTTACTGTCTAGCACAAGATGCATAATAATAATAATAATAATAATAATAATAATAATAATAATAATAATAATAAAATCAGGTTAAAATTATACAAAATGATGATTATTTATATAAGTTAAAAAAAAAAAAAAGTGATGTGTAAAATGGAAATTTAGTTATCATAAAAGGGCATTAATGCAGTAAGAAATATTTTATTAAATATTATTTATTTATTTGTTTATTAAATTTGTTTTTTATTTCTTTCTTTGTATTTGATATTAAGAAAAAATAAACCTATTAAGCATATTTTAAAAAAATAATTTTTTAAAACTTATTTATGTATTATAATGCAGTTAAGTATACTTTAATCTCTTTTTTTTTATTTTTAATCGCCCATACTTTAATTTTTATATATTTTAATGTTCAAAAGTGCAATTGCCACTGCAAGAAAGCTCTATTGTGGTTATTCTATTCCATTGCAATGAACATTTTCAAGCTGAAATCTCATAGCAAAGTCGACCGATCCTCCATCTATCGATGAAGGCAGACGCCCATTCTTTCCCGTAAACGATACAAATTGTCTATTTCCTACGCTATCTTTAAGAAAGCGAATAGATGTCACTTAAAAAACATCTTTTAACACAAACCAAGAGCTACGTGGCATTCCTAATAGCGACCAATAAAACTAATAACGGATTGTTTTCTACGCAAATAAAACTTTTTTTTGTTCAGTCGTCATTTCAACGTGGAATGCCTATCTACGCAACGGTGGCGTTGCCGTCGTAATCACGTTCCTGGATACGATAAAACACATGCGGAAATTCTATAAACCGTTTTCAAATTTTTATATCGTTTAGTTGTAACGCTAAACGTCATTCAATAAAAACTTGAGTAATATTTCTGTTTGTCTTAGTCACGTAAGGAGATTTTTTACGGCCTGTACTCGCGCCTAGGCGTCGTTATTAAAATTTGCGCGGGAGAAAAATTCCAGCGAAGCTGCTCTCTACGACACCGCTACAGGAAGAGAACGAGATAGTGAGTTCATTTTTGGCGCAAAGACTATCTTTCTGGATGAAGAGTTTACTGAGTCAAAGTTCCTATATATTGTATTTGGACTCCTTTAACAGTCACTTGCAATTATTGAGAGGTTCGATGTTATATCGAGATCTTTCCTTTTATATTTTTTATGAATAACTATAATTATTTGGCGAGTTAAATTTATAAGTTAAATTTAAATTTAAGTTCTACTTCTGCCTTGGCATAAGCCTAGTCTCCTCATTCCTCTGATTTAATGTAATTTATATACAGTCCGAGTCAAAGATAATACATAAGATGGAGGACTTCAATAAAAATTACTTATTTTGTTAAAAAAATAAAGACAAAAAAATTGAAACAGAAAATGAAAACCCGTGCCCCGTCTTAGTTAATAATATTCTAAATTTAAACATAAGAATACTTGTACAATCAAATTTTACTTGAAATAACTTTTATATATAAAATATAGTTTCATTCATTTCAATTAGGATCGTCTGCCTGAAATAATAATAATAATAATAATAATAATAATAATAATAATAATTAATCTTCGGTATCTGCATAATCGCACAATGACTGAATCCGCAAATTGTCACGATTCCTGTAACCGGCCGGGGGGAAACCAACTGCCCCCTCTAACCAAATAGGTTGGGGTATATATCAATTCATTAGAGGGGGGGTCTGGGGGGCACAGCCCCCCAGTCTTTAAAAAATAAATTCACTTACCTTGGTCGCATGATCGTTTGTGATTTGACTCGCGGTTGCGATTGTGCAGATACCGAAAATTTACCAATACATGTAATTATAATTTATTTTTTTCTTTGATGCTGGCAAAACTTTTGACAGCATCAACACTTGTCTTTTGTTATATAAGCACGGAGAAGTTGTCTCGCTAACAATTTAAGAGAATGGTTTGCCTCGCGCCTTACCGAGCTGAGTTTCATAATTACGAGTATGGATGGCGCTTATGCAGTTGGGAGAATCCGCAGTGGATCTCCACTGGGTCCCTTAGTGTTCAATCTTTTTACCGCCAATTTTGTTATTCAAAGATACAGTGGTCACCGCTTAATATGGCCATCTCGGACCATGCTTAAGTGGTCACATTAACCGGTGGCTGTTTTAAGCGAGGTTACCAAAAGTACTTATTTTTTATCCAGCAAGTCGAGCATGTGCTTGTACTTACATGTAGACAAGTTTGTATGCTTAAATAATCATTTATACACGTGCAGGATCTTGTCAGAATAGTTTATTTAAAATATTGTCTAATGTTTGTTTGACAACATTGCCTTCTTAAAAAATCATGAAGTTTTAAATAGTCATCCATTTTATCATAGCCACTCATTTGAAGAGCTGTTTTGATGGTGTGAAAAATGAATTTGCATTCAATGGTTTAATTAATTCCCCGTCATCATCGATGCTATTGATTTCAACTTCTTGGTTTTCATTTTCTTTTTGAATCTTAGAGATGATGTCGGCCAGAGCATCCTCGTCTGCTTCCATGTTGGTTGATTCTTTCACAATTGGAACATTTTGGTCAATCATTCTCAATCATTGAAGGTATCGTCACGTAATCCCATAGGTGGAGAAGGTGAAGCAAGAATACAGTACATCCCATGCAGTACAATTAGTGAATTAAGGCAATAAGCCACACAGCTCTTTATTTCTAACTTAAAACCAGCCTTTTCCCAGCAGTTATTGATGGCTCTTGGTGACACTTTTGACCAAGCAAATTTATTTTTTTAACAACTTCATTTGCTAGGAGTCTGCCATTACTGTTCTTGAGCATTTCTATGATTCTATGGCGCATCTCGTGCCTAAAGTAGGCCTTCATTGTCATGCCATATCACATGGCTGCATTATTGAAGTTGTGTTGAGCGGAAGCCGTATGATTTCTATGTGGGATAAGTCATCAGGAACATGAGCATGGGCGCTGCAGTTGTCAATTAGAAGACCATTTTTTTTGTCTTCGCTTCTAAGATGTTTATTCTATTTAGCTAGCCAATTAATACACATCTCTGATGTCATCCATGCATTGGTAGACGATTCGTAAAGAGTTGGGAAAGATTTTACACTTTTGAAGCAGTGTGGAGTGTTTGATTTTCCAATGATGAGGAATTTTTCTCTCTGTCCCTCCAAGTTGCAACAAACAAGGGCAGTGAAAAGTGTTCATTTATCCAGAGAAAGATGAGATGAAAAAGTAGAATTTGTGAACTACCTCTGAAAAAAAGTGGCCATATTAAGCGGAGTGTGGCCACATAAAGCGAAAATTTGTTACATAGGAGACGGTTAGAAAATTCCAGACCGAGCTGAAGTGGCCATATTAAAGGTGGCTACATTAAGCGGCGACCACTGTACTCGGATCAAGGCTCTTTTCTATGCAGATGATTTGAAATTATATTATGTTATCCATGGTTGGGAGGACTGCTATAGGATGTCCGCAGCATTGCATGATATTGCCCTTTGGGCCGAGCGGAATGGATAACGTAAAAACTCTTGTTGTAACATTATTAAGTGCTTATTTAGTTTTTCCTTTGTTTTCAATGTTTTTTGTCCGTTTCTTGCTTGACTCGGCTATTTCTTGCCTCGATTTTATTTTGTTCATTATGTTATTTTGTATGTATTTTTCATTAACCCCGCTTTTGGGTTTTTGCCTTTTACGGGGCAACAAGGGGCTTTACCCTCCGGTTTATCTGGTGGGCTAGAGGTTCATTATTTTTAAAACCTCTTAATTTTAATTCCATTATTTTAACATACTTATTTTATTTATATACATGCAGATGTCTGAGGATAATGACGCAACCAATCGGGTGGAGGCGTTTTCGATGCAAGATGTTGTTTTCCAAGAAGAAGGGATCACGTACATCTCGAGCAACGCCGAAGAGGGAAACGCTGTCGTGGATTACGGAGGCAGAGGCCTCAACGTTTTGATGGCACCGAACGGCGCCGAATTCGTCGTCGTCCAGGAAGTGGAAGTGTCGAGCGACAATTTAGTCGTAGGCGAAAACTGCATTGCGAATAACATACAATTTGTGAATGCCGGTTCGGCGTTTGTGGACGAAAACGGACAGAGAATACTTCAGATATGCAATTCTGCCGACAACATCCCCACGATTTTAACGTACGGAGAGCTTCCGGGCACGCTTCAGTACGTGTCCAGCGAAGAGATAGCAGCGACGTCTGCCGAACACGACGAATTTGCGAAGGAAGATGAGAACGAAAATCCCGACGGATTATTGCTTCAAGAAGAAACTGAAAAAAATGCTATTGTCGATGTTAGCTGCTTTTTGAATCCTCCTCCGTCGGTGGCGGCTGCTGCTGCTGCTGCTGAGGAGAACGAGAAACTGGCTGATGACGGCGCAGTAGATGGTGCCGAGTCGCTAAATGATTTGGAAGTGTCGAGTGACGTGTCCAAGTCAAATGAAGTCAATGAAACTTTTGAAGCTGCAATTACTGAAGAAAATCCTGCAGAAATTATCCCTCCTTGTGGAGAAAACACAAATTCAATTGAAAACGATACAGAAAATAACGAAAATGGAAGTAGCCTTGTAGAAGCAAATACGAGCAATATTGCATCTCCAACAGAGAAAGAAATTGAGGAACAACCGATGATAATAGATGAACATGAAACGATAACTATTGAAGATGACGAAATAACTAATGACGGTGAAGAAAAGATAACTAGTGAAAAACTAGAAAAAATGAATAGCGACGAACAAGAAAAAATGACTAACGACGAACAAGAAAAAATAATTAACGAAGAACAAGAAAAAATAACTGATGAAGTACAAGAGAAAAAAACAGATGAAGTTGTGATCATTGAAGATGAAAAAGAGAATCAGCAGTTAAACACTGATAATGAACCTCAAGTGTTGGAAAGTGTCAACACTGTAGAGCAGCCTGACAAAGCAGTATCATCCAGTTCTCTGTCGGAAGAAAAACCTCCGGAGAAAACTTCTTTATCTCGATTTCTTCAAGTTGATGCAAAGTTAATCCAGGAAGCCCTTCGTACTCAAATGTCGACGGATACGGGACATCCAGTAATTATCATAAGTTTTTTTGTTTTTTTTTAATCATTTTTATTATTAACTAAGTTATAAATAATTGAACTAACATGTTTATGATCAAATCACTTGTTGATACTTGGGGTGTTTTCATAAAGTCTGCCCGGTCGCACCCATTCGAGAGCAGGGATGAAAATCTTGTCTAAAAAATAATAGTTGCGCTCGTTCGGGGTGTCCATAAAGTGCACACTACTCCATGGCTGATCTGTTGATCAGTCAAGCGTATTCAAAATGGCAGAAGAGGAGAGGGAGTTTCAAATGTTTGCTTGCCCAATCGTGATAACTGCAGTTGAACCTCGCTATAAGGATATCTTCCAGACTGGAAGAAAATGGGGTCATTCCACGTCAATTCAGGCAGAAATTTTATAGTTTTGGCACTGACCTCTCGGATTTTAATGAAATTTGGAATATACAGTTGCCCTAGGGAATTGGTAATGAATGTCAAATATTTTTTTTTTTATTTTGATAGAAGTTACGGACATTTAAAACTTTCGAAATTTGAGTGGGGGCCTTACCTATGAAGTACTGTAACTTGGTTGTACAGTATTTTACTTAGAAAGATGTGATTGGTGACATATGAATGCTCTTTAACTGTAGATTCTATAGGAAATTTTTAAAATTATATTACGCATGCGTAAATATTTGAATTTAGTAAAAATATTTTATTTATGCAAATTTCTCAAAAGGTGGGTATTTTTTTTTTCGTTAAAAAATTAATATCTTACACGTACTTTCATAAAAACTGTGTTTTGCTCCGTTTTGAAGATATTAACTTTTAAAGCTCGAGTTCCAAGCCATAATACATCCGTTTGTATGGTACAGTTCTTCAGATGGACAAGGCATCCTAAGAAATATAAATTTTGTGGTAATACGTGATTGTCTTAAGCATTCTACAGCTGTTTTTTATTCCTTTCAATGTGAACTCATTAAGTTTTTAAAAGAAAATCTAATAAATGTAGAGAAGATACGAGGGTCGATCAAAAAGTAATGCCTCCATGGCTGTAACTTTTATATTTGTTAACCGATTTTAAAAATCCTTTTGCATCTGATACTTACATTTCTCCTGTACGTAATGCACTATTCACTTTTGGACATTATCCCCGTCCCTTTCCACGCACTGCACCAACGTGTGACCACTCGGGTGAACCCATCGGAGAGGAAGTCCGGGGTTGTTGTCGACACCAAGATTGAATGGCAGCTTTGGACCCTTTTCTGCAGCACTATAACGCTGGCCTGCAAACAGTTGCCACACACTAGAGGTGTTGCAGCGCCTACAGTTCAACGATGAAAAACTGTAGTTCAAAGATGAAAGATCTTGCACCTTGCAACTTTCACCACTTCCCAAAGAAGAAAAAGCACCTTAAGAGACATTCAGTCCTTGATGACGAGATAAAAGAGCAGTTGCACGTTGTGAAACACTCTGCACAATTTGGCTGGTGAGATTTGCTGAACTTCAGTTATGATTTCCTCCTTCAGCTCGGGTAAACGTGCAGATTGTTTGCATACACTTTACCTTTCAAGGCATCCCAAAGGAAGAAATCGAGAGGTGTGTGGTCCGGCGAGCGTGCAGGCCAGATGCCACGCAAGATGATTCGATCAGCAAAGACGTCCATGCACTACTGCACACTAACTTTTGAATCACCCTGTAAAATGAAGCCTGTATCAACTTCAGCTGCCTCTGTAATTCATCTCGTCCTTCAGGGTAACTCAGAAGTGACTGACTCTGAGGAAGTGTAAAGTAAATATACTTTCTTTATTACTAACAATTCGACATCATAATTCAAATTTATATTTTCTTACTAAATTATCTTCTTATTTAACAGGTGCTCAATACTTTTCTGACTTCTGAAAAAACCCCCAAAAAAACTGAAGTTCTAAGAAACAGTTTTGATATAATTGTATAATTTGATATAATTATTCCGATTGATATAATTATTATGGTAATGCTATTATTGATTTTATTTTTTCGTGTAATTATAATTAATAATTTCACGATAAAGAATCCCCAACCTCCTACACCGCAAGCCCAGATTAAGATTCATAAGGACAACAACCCCATATGCCCAATAGTGAATTGCAGGGAGGCAGGTTTTTTCAAAATTGCGAAACACGTCAGTAAATGGCTCAATGCAAATATGTGATCAAAAATAGTACAGAACTAATGGACCAACTACTCCAAATTAAAATAGATATCCACTCCAGAATGATGTCACCAACGTGCCCTTAGAAGAAACCATAGCCATCGCCCAAGACAGATTAAAACAAATTGATATCAACCAAGATGAATGCAGTGACGCCATCATGATTCTACGAATACTCAAAAAACAAAACTACTTTACTTTCGAAGGATCATTTTATGAAATACCAGAAGGCATAGCCATGGGATCGCCCATCAGTTCAGTCGCATCCGAAATGTTTCTGCAGCAACTCGAAGAACCCATAGTTGACCAACTTATCAGCAACTCATCCATACTATACTACAGAAGATACGTCGATGATACTTTCATAATATATGATAGCCAAATCACCCACGCCGAGGATATCCTCGCAACATTTAACAACGCCCACCCAGCCATGCAATATACCGCAGAAGCCGAAGAAGAAGCACACCTAAATTTCTTAGACGTCAAGATACAACGCAGCAACGACAAAATACAATTCGCCATCTACCGCAAACCATTTACCACTGCGAACATCATCCCGTACTCTTCCAATAACCCGAGCCAACACAAATCCGCGGCCATCAGCTATAACTTTAGAAGGGCTCTGACGTACCCAATTCCCAGCACTAATGTTAAAGAGGAGATTGCCACTACATTCAACTTGGCTCGTAAAAATGGATTTCCAGATTATGTGACCGCATCGATCCTTAACAGGGTACGGAAGAACATACGGAACCCAAAACCACCTCAACCCGACCGAAAAAGATACGCCGCACTCACTTACCTTAACCCTGATATCCATAGGATTGCAGAAATATTCAGAAAGGAGGGTATGAGCATATCATACAGAACTAAATATTCCAACCAGAGGATGCTGAACCCCAAACCGGACACAAGGATGAACAACACCTACAGCCAGGCAGGAGTATACAAATTATCGTGCCCAGATTGCGAGGCGTTTTACATTGGATCCACGACCCGATCGTTCCTAACTCGATTTAAGGAACACAGACAGTCGTAGATCAACAAGGACAATGTATCCGTCTATGCCAAGCACCTAATAACCAACAAACACCGCGTGGTCGACGTGGAACAGTGCATGCAGATATTATGGACCGGAAAAGACAAAGCCAAGATACTACTACGAGAAGAATATGAAATAACTAAACATAAAGAACTGAAACCAACAACTATGCTCAACAACCAAACCATGTTCGAAAGAATGGATACGATCCAGCTGCTCCTCAATTTCACCAAGATGAAAGCCACCTCCAACCGAACAGGAAGTTAAGACCTCCATAAGGTCCACGCTTTTCCTCATATCTATTCCTTTACAACCAGTCATCGTTTGTCATAATGTTTCCCATTACTCTGTAATTATTCCATTGGCCCTAACACTTTTTCTACTATGTATAATTACCAGGCCTGGCCAGCCTCACATCTCTGTAGCTTAACCACCTCCGATGATAACGTCCAGTTGAAACGCGTCAGGCAAATAAAAAGGTTTCTACCGCATCTCTTTGGACCCTTATTCATTTACTATAAATAATAAAACGTAAATAAATGAATGGTCCCAAGGTCACACGCTTTCTTTTCCCTGTACGAGTATTCAAGTCCCTATTACCTGACTCCCGCTGCTTGGAGCTCAAGCTTTAAAATTAATATCTTCAAAACTGAGCAAAACACAGTTTTGAATTTTTTGTATTGTTTTTATGAAAGTATGTGTAAGATGTTAATAATTTTTTAACGAAAAAAAAAATTACCCACCTTGTGAGAAATTTGCATAAATAAAATATTTTTATTAAATTCAAATATTTGTGCATGCGTAATATAATTTTTAAAATTTCTTATAGAAAGAGCTTTCATATGTCACCAATCACATTTTTCTAAGTAAAATACAACCGGCGTTACAGTACTTCATAAATAAGGCCTCCACTCAAATTTTGAAAAATTTAAATGTCCGTAACTTCCATAAAAATGAAAAAAATTAATAATATTTGGCATTCATTGCCAACTCCCTAGGGCAATTGTATATACCAAATTTCAGTAAAATCCAAGAGGTTAGTGCCAATGCCTGCCTGAACTGACGTGAAATGACCCAATATCCATTTAAGCAGAGTATCCCTTTATCCGGAGTAGGGATTTTCGTTTAAAAAAATACAGTACTCAACACTAATTGATTTGAACAGTGTTAAATATTTACTTTTACAGTATAAAATTTGAATGCACAAGAATTAAAATGAAGAGAAAGAAATTCCATATCTACAACTTGGCATTTATGTTAGTGTGCCAGTCATCAAAGATGTTCTCTTTTGATTTCATAATACGAGATAGCACTGCTTGTTTGACACCAAATTTTTCAGCAATCCTTAGTTGAGTTTCATTACAATCCAACAATTTAAGAACTTCAACAAGATCAGATAGAGATAAGGTTTTACTTTTTCCAGAGGACATGTCACACTAAAGCTACCTAAATGCTATTTGTACGTGTTAAAAAAATAAAAACGAATCAATAAAAGAAAAAAAAAAACCATTGCACTATACAAGAACTAGTCACTTACTTTGTTCCGAAAGCTGGGTGTCTTCACAGAAGGATAAATTCTGAATGACAATTGACAATTGAACTATGAAGTGTACTGAATTCCGAGTGACTCCTTGCGGAGTTTACATGATGGATATAGTGTATTACTGACCAATCAGCAATTTTAGGCAGCAGTGCCATTGGCTTAGAGCAGGGCTGTCCAAGATTTCTGTCCACGGGTAATCTTCCTTACCCCCCTATTGCATGTTTTGTTGATCAGTTCCTTAAAGTCGAGTTGCTAATTATCAATTCGACGTTGTAAAAAAAAAAATGAGGCAGTTTACCATTTTATTTCCTTCATTCTAATATTACAATTTTCTCGATGTCAGGTAGAATTGTATTTTTTCCCCCGATAGGACACAATTGCATATTAAGCATTTCGAATCCGATCTGTGTACAATTAAAAAAAAAAAAACATTCTCCCACTCCGTGTAAATACTGGTTCAGTGATTTTATGCTTTTTCGGAATGTGCGCCATGTTATGCGAGACGTAAAACAAGCAAGTATCAGTAACAAAAGAAATAATGCCTCATTTAATGCAATCGCCCCCTAAAGTCTGGCAATACTGCATAGGAAAAAGTATACCCACTCCCCTCCTGAATTTGGACTATCTCCTCGGCTTTGCCCGTGAGCTTTGTCCACAAGCATTTTATGTTGCACGCGGGCGATGTGCACGATTTGGACGGCCCTGGCTTAGAGGGAAATGATTGTGTGGCTTTTATAAGTGGAGTATACATATTACTCAGAATGGGTCTGCCAGTCACTAGAAACAGCATCGATTAGTTATTAGAGAGAGTGTGTCTAACAATGACATCACACTGCATTTTAACCGTTTAACAGGAGTTTACAGAAAATTTTGCATAGAAATTTATGCATATAAGCAGACTATCCTTTTATCCAGTATCTTCTTAAGCGGAGTTAAAATGCATTGAAATCAGTAAAGAAAAATGGGACTGTACACTCTGTATCCTTATAAACAGATTATCCTTTCATCAGGTATCGTTATATCGAGGTTTGAGTGTATTTTTTGGAAAGGAAAGAAGCGGAAGAGCATATTAGGCAACATGGAGAAGATAGAAGGTAAAACAAATGAAGAAAATTATTTAAGTACGTAGCGAAACGTGAATGTTGCACTAAATGTATTTCATACATTCTAACAACACAAATTGCATGTCTACGAAGTGTCAATTCGTGCCAACAACCATGTGCCCATCGGGCAGGAACGGTCTGAACCATACCACGTGATCTGTTTAGACTGGGTGGACTTAATGGAAACACCCTTACTGTATGCGAGAGTCAAAAAACAGGGATCAGCCAAATATTTGTAAAACACTTGAGAGTTAATCAATTACTGTTATATACAGGATGTTTCGGAAAATTTGATATCATTTTGTAATGTAATTACTTGATTGTAATCCAAATCTTATTCAAATGTTCAGAAATTTAACAGCATTTGTAGAAACAACTTTATACGTGAGCAGGGTTCTCCCCAGGCCCTTTTGAACGGGCAGGCCGCCCGGCTGATTTTGGTGACCGCCTGGCTGAATATACGAAAAACTGCACACCACTGCATAATATTTTATTTGCCCGCCTGGTTATTTTATCTTTCCACCCATCTGATAAAAGTTTTTGGGGAGAACACTGGTGAGTGTAACGTTATCTAAGACAAGTGGTATCGTGTTTGGCAGAACCCGGACTACCACTTATCATGTTACAGACAGTGCATATATTGAGAACTTGTGAACACGCTCATGAAATCGGATTCTTTTGAATTTCTCATTCAAATTTTGATGATTTAATCTGATTTTGTTCAACATTACACCTGTGTAGTTCCGTTTTCCTGGACTATTTGGTTACTCAGATATTACATCTCAAATGATATCAAATTTTCTGAATGGATGCAACTAATAACAATATCAGATCTTTCTACCCTCTGAATATATCTTAAAAATTTCAAATGGATAATGTAAGTCCAAGATAATGTTCAAAATTTTCTGAAAAAAAAATGCAGTGGTGAAACCAGCTTTGAGATACTTCAATCTTCTTTAAAGGTAAACTCCACGGAAAAAATTGACTTTATTTTTTTTGCATCATAACATTAATCCAGGTTAATAGAGGATATACTTACTTACTTACTTACTTTTCAAACCCGCTTATCCGTTAGGGTCGCGGGGGCAGCAGCCCTATGGAGGATCTCCAGCGATCGCGATCTTCTGCCATCAGGCGCATGTCCTCCCTGGTAATATCCAAGCGACTCGAACCCAGATTCTCCATGTAGTCTAGCCACCTGGTTCTAGGCCGACCCCTTGGTCTCTTACCCACCGGCTTGGAAAATAACAACTGCCTAGGAAGACTAGTTTGCGACATCCGTATCAGGTGGCCATACCAGCGCAACTGAGATCTCTCGATGCGGAGAAGTAGTGGCTCAACACCTAAAGGTTCCCTTATTGTGCTGCTGTACACTCTATCTAGTAGGGTAACACCTGCCATACCTCTCAGAAATCTCATTTCGGCCACTTGTACCCGCACTCTTTCGGTCATTACCCAAGCCTCGTGACCATAGGTGAGAATGGGGACAAAGATAGATTTGAAGACGGAGAGCTTGGCTTTGTTACCCAGCTCGCGTTTCGTTACCACGGATCGCCACAGTTCACGTCTGACACAGCTTGCTGCACCGATCCGAGCATCCAATTCTTTCTCCTGCCGTCCATCACTCGTGAATGCAATCCCAAGATACTTGAATTTCTCCACCTGTCTCAATGAGGCTCCCCCAACATGGAGAGCGCACTGAGCAGGCTGTCCTGAAAGGACCAGAACCTCGGTTTTAGCCACACTGATCTTCATCCCAGCTTCTTCACATTTTGCTGCAAACCGGTCTAGTGCATGCTGAAGGTTCGTGCGAGAAGACCCAAGTAGGACAAGGTTGTCAGCAAAGAGCAACCTCTCTACCAGGCAGTCGCCCATACAAACACGCTCATTGCCTCGGCTGCCCCTGTCTATAAAGATAATGAACAAGAGGATATATCATTCAAAATTTTTCGATTTTTCCTAATATTTTATTAAGAGAAATGCCTCGGAAAATTGAAAATTGACGTGGGATCTTCCATCCTCTTCCCCAGAGAACATGGCGGAACAAGGCGTCACTTCCTGCCGCGAGAACCTCGGGGAATTTCGTCACCAAGATTCTAGTCGCTTTCTAGTTTCGCTTAGAAGATTCTACATATCGTAAGATTTTGCTAACGTGTTTTATGTCAGTATGTCTTCAATTTGTTTTCTATTTGGTTGCATATGAGAAGGAAGTCGACGGTAAACTACCTTTTCTGGATGTTTTGGTAATAAGAAATAATAACTCTTTGTCTTTTGAAGTATACAGAAAACCCTCCAATCATTTAAATTTTATCCCTTCTGATTCCAGTCGCCCTTGGAATCAGAAGCTATCCAGTTTTACGTTCATGATCGATCGCACGTTAAATCTTCCTTTAGATAGCACTGCGTTTAAGAAGGAGATTTCCTTAATTAAAAGAATCGTCACCAAAAATGGTTACGCCCACGGAATCGTAACTAAAATCCTGAAGAAGAGAAAATTTATTAATTTCATCAAGGATATTACTACTCTTCAGAAAGCCAAAAGGAATTTCATCAATGGTCAACTTATCAAAGGTCTTAACTCCGTCTTTAAAGCATACAACCTTTCTCTCTCTTATAGCAACCCAAACCAGGCAAAACTCTTACTTGGTCTCCCCACTCGACAAGGCGGGAATTTACTAAATCAAGTGTCCACAGCGTACGAAGACCTACAAAGGGCAAACTTCCCGCAACATCTTGACCCACTTTAAAGAACACCTGAACCGCCGGAATTCCGGAAGAAATGACCTCTCTGCCGTTGCTAAACACTCCCTGGAGACAGGGCATGACGTCTCCATCCAAAACCTTAAACTTTTGAAAGCAATAAACAATAAACGATTCCTGGACGCCTTTGAGAGTATGGAGATCCATTCCACCAACAGCAGTGATTTACTTAACCCAGACAAAGGGCCAATCAGCTACTCCCAACTGATTCAGTGGTGGACGACCATAACCAATCACTGAATTTCTTTATTGTCTGTCTTTTGAGTGCTATTTCTATAATTGGTCGATTCTCATTATAAATACCATTTATTTTTCTATCACACTCAGTATCAGCTGGTGTTTTACTCCCCATTCTACCTGCTGAATGATGAGAGCTTCGCCCTCGAAAAGCGCTTACAGGATAAGGTTGTAGTTTTCTTTTTTACAGAATCTTTTATTTCTTTTATTGTATTTGTTCTCTATTTGGATGTGTAAATAGACAGTCGGATAGAAATTTCACGTTTCATAGATTTCCACAATCAGTATCGATTAAAAAACAGTGGATTAGTTTTTGACCGCGAGGGAACTGGTATCCAACTCCAAACAGCATCCTGATGCCAGAGGACGCGGGTTCGACCCCGGCCGAGGACGACGAGGATTTTTTCAGGGGGAAAATCCTGAGATTATGCACTTCCTTCGGAAGGGAAGTAAGGCAGTTGGTCCCGTGTAGTTGTTTGCCGGCTGCACGTTAAAGGACCCTTGCGAGGCAAAATGTGCGGCCCCTATAACGCCGTCCTGAAATGGCCATAGCAGTTAAAAAGGACGTTAATACCAAACAAACCAAACCAAACAGCAACGTGTGCTCATTCTGAAGCTCTTGCTTTGTCTACGCAACCGCTGTTTTTAATTCAGTATCAATTCAAACAAGAAACTCTCTGAAACTAGATCACGTATAAGGTGGAACTAGATGCTCTTCCAATTCTAAACGAGCCTGGCGTTCTTCAAGAACAACGACCGCAACACCATGTGCTAATGCCGAAGGAATGAGGTAGGCCTATCTGTTGTGTAGGGCACACGCCCCCCCCCCCCCCTAATGTGCACACGCCGACGTGGCAAGCAGAAGATCCCGTTTGACGGTTTAATGCATAGGGTTGTATATCGCAGAAGTTGCAGTAACATTTAATTCTGCTAACGGCCCTTGTATATCGCTGTCACCGTTATCAAAATCGCAGTCGTCACTATCGGTCTTGTTTCATATCCATTGCGATGCCCAACTGACAACTAACCGATAGCATAGTATTAGAAGGTGTCGATAGCGTCCAATGTGTGACGTCACGAATTCGAAACTCCTTTGCACTTCTCAGCAACTTGTGACGTAACAGATGCCGAAATATGTCGGCAGTGTCGATCGCAGGGGGAGGGAAAAAATGAAAGTGTTTTATATATTTTATCAATTTTGAGTTTGAATTGAAAATTTTTATACATGCAACGTTGCTATTGAGACTTTCATCTTTCATTTTAAGCAAAGTTGTTTTGGGTGTGGAGTTTACCTTTAAGTTCATCAAATGGTATACAGTCGAACTTCAATTCATCGTTTTTGTGGGGACAAGTGGATAGCCTCTGTTTAATGTTTAGTGAAATGACAATACAGGTAACTGACTGATAACAATACTTTCACTAGATTTAGAGAAAAATTTGATAACAATATAACGCCAAAAAAAACTAACGTCAACAAACAATCTCTTTAAAATCCTACGTCATGTCTATCACTTCTCCGGAAAAAGAAAGCATTAATCATTAGCAACAATTACTTTATTGGAGGCTGAGGCTGATCTTCCAGGAATTGCGACAAGCAACAATCTCAGCCTCCAACAAAGAATGCCACCGCCATCAACAATGCCATTCAAAACGCAACACTAACATAAACAGACACGACAATTAAACGGCAAACACGCAATTAAAACACCACAAAAGCTTAAAATTTTCCCCTTTAATATTCAAAATGAACCGAAAATATTATAACCAAACATTTCCCATAAGAACACGAAACCCAGATCCAAAACACACTAAGAAAACGCATAGATACACACCGCATATGAGCAAACAAACTTTATGCAGATTTTAATTCACTTTTACGGTGTGTTTCGATAGACTCACGGACCTCACGATAGTAGGGTTTCCTCTCTCTGAATCGTTTCGATAGGTTTTCTTGAGGTGGTCTCGCCCGTTTCGATAGAACCTCACGAGAAGGAAGGCCCCGGCCCCAAGAAACGGTCCGAGCTCCCGAGGTTGTACAGCTTCGCTAGAACCGCTCCAGCTTGTTTAAAGATGGCGGTAGCCCGTTTCGATCCTGTATGGGTAGATCGTGTATCATGGTATTCGCAGAGCTATAATGTGATAATACAATACTCATTTCCAAAAAAGTTGGGACAGTGCAAAATATGTAGAAAAAACCAAAAGGGATGATGTAACAAAACTTTCTCGCGAATACAAAATAGCAGATACATTTATGAAATGACATAAATATAAAGTGTGCACCAAAACATTTTGTATCTTGGCCGGGACGTTCATTTTGAATGGGGGTGTTGCAACACGTTCCAAAATAGTAGGGACATACGTTGTAGAAAGCGCCGTTAGTAGTGGAACCTTCCGAATTGTTCGGGAATAATCTAGAATGATGACGTCGTACTACATTCCGCATAAATAACAGTTGCCATCCGTCATTCAGGTAACTTATTCGGAACGATGGGTAGAGGCAAGCCAGTTAGCGAAGATCTTCGTGTTCGAATCATTCAAGAATTCACAAACAACGTTTCTCAGAGTGCAATAGCCAGAAGATTTAACCTGTCATCATCTACAGTACATAATATTATCAAGCGCTACCGAGATAGTGGTGAGATCACAGTTCGGAAAGGCCAAGGTAGAAAACCTATTCTGAATGCTCGGGCTCTTCGGATCCTCCGACGTCACTGCGTCATGCATAGGAATGCTGCGATTACGGACATAGACACGTGGGCCCGCGATTTCTTCGGGAAGCCATTATCGTTGAATACTGTACGTCGGTGCATCCACAAATGCAAACTTAAGTTATACTGTGCACGACAAAAGCCATACATCAACAAACGACAGCAACATCGCCGTCTGATATGGGCTTGAGCCCATTGCAATTGGTCCCAAGCACGCTGGAAGAACATATTGTGGTCCGATGAATCAACCTTTACGATTGTTTACGGAAATAATGGACGCCGTACACTCTGGACCAAAGACGAAAAGGATATTCCCTCGTGCTACAGGCGTTCGGTACAGAAACCACAGTCTGTCACGGTCTGGGGCTGTATTAGTGGCCATGGAATGGGAGACTTGCACATCTGCAATGGCACCGTCAATGCTGAAGCGTATATACAGATCCTGGAACAAGCTATGGTGCCATCTAAGAGGCGCCTGTTTGGACGACGTCAGTGTATATTTCAACAAGACAACGCCAGACCGCATGCAGCGTGCATAACTTCTGCATGGCTACGTCGGCAGCGCATTCGTATGTTGGATTGGCCCCCTTGCAGCCCGGATCTGTCGCCTATAGAAAACGCTTGGCGCATTATTAAACGAAAACTATGACAGCGACGACCCCGGACAGTTGAACAGCTGAAAACCTATATCCAACAGGAATGGGACAGAATTCCGGTTACAGCGTTAGAAAGATTGGTGTCATCGATGCCCAGAAGATTACAGTGTGTCATCAAGAGGAGAGGTGAACGCCGTGCTGTCCCAACTTTTTTGGGAGTGTGTTGCACGTGCCAAACAGGAAAACCACCTGTATCTTTCTTTAAGCATATAAGAAGATATGTGATCCCATGCCTAATTTATCGTTTATGTATTGTAATGCGTTGAAATAAACGGCAATACAATAATCCAAATAAATGTGTTGGAGTTCTTCTTATATGTTGCACTGTCCCAACTCTTTTGGAAATGAGTATTGTATAACACGTCGATGTCTACTTTCAACAACGTCAACAGCAAATTACATTTAACAAGGTATTTAACAGCGTTGGAATTAAACAAGAAATAAACAGTAATAAACAAGAAATCTCTGATACAGCGCAGGAAGAAAGAGCGAAAACCGAAAGTGAGATAGCGCCTGAACAAAGATACCTCCCCATAGCGTTTCGATAGCACGATCGTCGCGATTCTCACTTTAGCTCACTGGCCACAGTTAACACGAGTTAGCTCTCGCTAGGTCCGTGAGTCTGTCGAAACACGCCCTTAATTTCCCGCCGGGGCACACGTGAGATGCCCACATGGACATTCCTTGGAATGTCACACCTTAACGATGGCGTGCAAAGAAAAATGTATTTAAATGTATTCTTAATCTTGATAATTATGCTTGCTATTGTTTTCACTTTTAGAAAAGCTCTGTGAATCCCGTTTTCAAAATTTGTAAAATGGCCAAGAAAGCAGATGGATCCATCGAATGCGTTCCTATGAACATGCGAGATTTGAATTTGGGTGATCGGCAGCGGGTGTACAGCGCAATGTTGGAAAAATTTCCAGATATAGTGAAGAAGCAAGCTGCTTCTGTATTGACGCCTTATCAACTCAATAAAATTGATTCTAAACTTCCTCCAGGTAAGTTTTTTTGAGTAGATGTTTGTTAAGGACCTTTAAGCCCGTGCGGTGATTAACGTTTTATATACGTCATGCTTTTATTTACATGTAGCTTTGAAGATGAAGAAACGTCGAAAAAAGAGAGTGAGTAACGACGAAATTTCAAATAGCAGTACAGATAAAACAATTACGGAAAAAGATATTCTCAGAGATGACGACAGTTGCTCTTCTCAACAAGTCGTTTCTGAAGTCGAAATACAAGATAGCAGCAATTCCATGGAAGTTTGTCCATCGTCTCTAAATGAAACCGTAGTAGAATCGTTTGATAATTCAGAAGTAATCATCGATGATAAAGTCATTGAAGAAAGTGGTGCTCCGTCGTTACCAGATAACAAAACGTTATTAGATAACAGCATGGCATCACAATCTCAAACCATGGAAACTTCTGTTACAACGATACAAGACTCGAACGAAATAACTGTAGATGCCACACCAAAGCAGAACGTGGATAATTCTAAAAATATTCAGAATCTCGTATTAGGATCTGTAAGTGACAGATTATTTGTTAAAAAGGTAATTGTAAAGAAACAAGTGTCGTTGTTACGTCCTCAGCCGAAGAAACCTGTCGTAGTTCCAACTCCATCGCATATCTGTAAAAAAGTCCACACAGTAACTTGCAGCTGCTGCAACATAGAGTTTGAATCTTTATTTCCATTTGAAGAACATTGCCTGCTTTGTCACGTGAAAGTCATTCCTCATTTATTTGCCGTTAATCCCGAATTTGTGTGCCTACTGTGCAAAAGCGGTAGCTCGCAATGCGCAGAAGAGAATTCGACTATAATAGGGCGTACAATAAAAGAAGCCCGAGAACATTTTCGGCAACACTGCGCTGCCCAGTCACCGCAGTGCGAAATGTGTAAGAGACTTGTCGAACGCGATCACATGTATGCTGCTCCTCAAGGTGGAGTAGAAAAGGCGATGGGAAACGATGAGGAAAACGATACTTGTGCTGAAGTGGATATGCAAACCGATCAGGAAAATCCCGACGTACCTGACGATTCCTTCCCCATTTTGGAAGGCCTTTTAAAAGAAAATGTGAAACAAGACCCTACCGACGAGGAAACTTCGAAAATTGCAAAGCCGGCAGAAATCAATCGCATTTTGAGACGTTTTGATAAAGAGCATCATCACAACCAACTTTTAAGGATCAAGGGCACTGCAAGGAAATTGTATCGATGCCGCTACTGCGAGAAGGAATTCCGCAAGCGCAGCATCTGGAAAATGCACGTCCTTGCACATTTAGGTAACTTATGCTTTTATTTATTGCTATAAAAATCGCAACATCCTGGTGGAATAGCCCAATGTGCATTAAATTTGGAGCATTTGCATATCATGGGTCAGAAAAGAAACCATTAGATTTTCAGGTCAATACAATGCGTTTTATTGTCACATTAGTATCGGGTGAAACCACCGTGGGATGCAATTACAGCCTCTAAACGTCGTGGCATTGAGTCAAACAAGCTCTGAATGTCCTGCCATGCTCTGTCTACACGGGTATACAGTTCATCCACAGTTGCTGCTGCAGGAGTCTGACGAGCCAATCGATGAAACATTGTCCCACACATGTTCGATTGGGGACATGTCTGGTGAACGAGCAGGCCAGGGGAACAAGGGCGTCTGATGTGCTTGGAAAAAGGCGAGGACATTTCTGGCCACATGCGGTCGGGCATTGTCCTGTTGGAATACAGCGCCTGGAAGGTTCTGCAGGAAGGGGATGACCTCGGGTTGCACAACTTCCCTGATGTACCGGTCACTGTTCAGATTGCCATGGATTCTGATCAGATGGGAACAGCCATGGTAACTGATTGCACCTGGCGTTTGTCCTGAATGACGCTGCAGGATGCATTCTGGAAGGTCGCGCTCGCCACGATGTCTTCTGACTCGTATCCTGCCGTCACGGTGCTGCAAGTTAAACCTTGACTCATCCGAAAACACAACTTGTTGCCATTCAGCTTGCCACTGTTGGTGTCGATGGGCCCATTGCAACCTCAGGCGCCGGTGGTTTTGAGTCAAAGGAATCCGCAACAATGGTACTCGTGCCATCGATCCTCTGGAAATCAAACAGCGTCGTACAGTGCTAGCAGACATTGTCCTGCCTACTGTAGCACCCCACCGTTGTGCTAACACTGTGGAAGTGGCTGTACGATCTTCTACACACATGCGATAGAGGTGTCTGTCATCTCGCGGTGTCGTCGTGCTGGGTCTTCCCGAGCCTGGTCTTTGGTGTGCCCTGTTCTCTTCGCTCCACTGCCTCCATGCACGCATAATTGTCGCTGCATTACGTCCTAGACGAGCAGCAATGTCACGATACGACCATCCCGCTTCACGCAGACCAATTATGCGTCCTCTTTCAAAGTCTGTCAGCTGTTGATATGGTACCCTTCGTCGTCGTCGAGGCATGGTGTTCTTTCAAGCAATTACTCTGAAAATCTAATCATTTATACTCTGACCCATTGTATGCAAATATTGCAAATTGCATATGGATTAGACCATTCCGTCAGGGTGTTGCGATTTTTATAAACAGTAGTGTATTATTTTTTTTTTTTCTTTTTACTTGATTGCCTCACATTTATAGCCTCTTTAATTTTGAAAATTGGTTACCTAAAGTGATATACGAAGGGCAAATCAATAAAACGGTTCCACGAATTTCTTTCTTAGCAATTTATTGGTCAAGCAAGACGACATTAGGTGTGCAGGAGTAGCAGTTCATTACTTATTTTTCGATATATCCACCACGGACGGCAGTGCGTTTTTCCCACCGTGACACCAATTTGGATAATCCAGCTGCATAAAATGTTGTCAGCTGCTGGTGAACCCACGCTTCCCAAGCTACGCCAGGCCTTTCATGATAAGTGTCAGAGTGACAAAGTCCGCCTCTTTCACGGCAACACAAGACCACACATTGCCAAGGAAGTCAAGGAAGAATTGGCTAGGTACAGCTGGGAAATCATGGACCATCCGCCATGCTGTCTAGATCTGGCACCCTCGGATTATCACCTCTAAAGCTAGGCGAACACGTAGCGATTTAGTCAAGCAGTTGAGGAAGTTGCGTTTGAAACTAAGTCAACGACAATCTCAATCGCGCGCGAAAACATGATCTCAAATTCTCAATTTTGATTTCTTAATTCAATTTATAGAGGTCCAGATTGACTAAATTTGATTTGTGGGCAAATTTACAGGGTCGGGACACCTTAATATGACCACCTGCTAGTATCCGGAATATCAACCTTTGGCGGCAAGTACAGCAGCTAGTCGACGTGGAAGAGAGTCAATAAGTCCTCGGAAGGTGGTTGCAGGTATCTGGGACCATTCGGCGATCAGTGCATCTCGTAATTCCATCACCGTACATGGTGGAGGATCCAGCTTGCGGACATGGCGATCGAGATGGTCCCATAAATGTTCAATGGGGTTGAGGTCAGGGAAGTTAGGTGGCCACGGGAGTAGCTTGAATTCATCCTCATGCTCCTCGAACCAGACGTGGACAATTTTGGCAGTATGGCAGGGAGCATTGTCCTGTTGAAAGGTGCCATCACACTGAGGAAACGCTGTCGACATGATGGGGTGTACCTGGTCTGCGACAGTCGTCAGGTAACGAACAGCATTCAGTGTACCCTCCAGCGGTATCAGTGGACTCGGACCATACCACAAAAACATTCCCCAAACAGTCACACCTCCCCCACCAGCCTGTCGTCTGCCAGCGATGGTGTCGGGATGCCTGTTCTCAGATGCTTCCTGGCGAATTCTCCATCGTCCGTTTACTCTGTTCACCAGAAACTGCGACTCGTCAGAGAAAGCAACCCTTTTCCACTTGACCGAGGTCCAATGGCAATAGTTCATTGCGAATTGGAGGCGTTTTCGGCGATGCACAGGTGTCAACATGGGTGCTGTTACCATGCGCCTGCTCCGGAGCCCCAACCTCAAGAGGAATCGTTGCTCTGTCTTGGTGCTGACACGCCTAGTGGCCCCACTGTTCATTTGCTGTGTCAGTTGCTCAACACTGGCACGCCGGTTGGTCTTGGCCAGGCATCGTAACCGACGCTCGTCTCTAGGATCGATGGCCCGTGGGGCCCCACAGTTACCTTTTTGGTTGCTCGAAACTTTCTGGTTCGTCCAGTTGCGATACACCTTCACAACGACAGCCCTAGAGCAGTTCACAAAGGTGGCCGTTTCTGAAACGCTGCCCCCCTTGGCCCGATAGCCAATGATCATCCCCTTTTGGAGGTCCGACAGGTCACTTGCTCTGCCCATGACGGCGACAATTGCTGTGTTAACGGATGCTACTGCACGTCTGCTGTTGTCAGCTTTTAATGATATGCAATGATTTTTCATCTGCATACCATGGGACGTTCCAACATGTTCGAGGAGAGGTGGTCATATTAATGTGTCCCGACCCTGTATAAAAGTGGATCAGAATTCTATCTTTATTTAAATCCCATGTAACTGAGACCTTAGTGATGATGTATTCTGTAACGCTTTCTGATTGGCTGCATTCGCTTGACTAAGTTGTCGTTGCTCTAGTCAGACGAAATTTTGCATTGAGTAGAGTCAACGGCGATTTCTTCGTTTCACCCAACTTAGTCAAGCGAAAACCGTCACCATTGACTGGATCAAGGGTTTTCGTTGACTAAACCGCTAGGTGTTTGCCCCGCTTTAGGCTCGAAGAAGAAGGCATTGGCTGGGCAGCACTTTTGTCTGATCGTGAAGTGCGGCAGTTGTTAAACCAGCCGCCGACGACATTTTGTGCAGCTGGCATATCCAAATTGGTGTCATGGTGGGGAAAATGCATTGCCGTTGGTGGTGGATATGTAGAAAAATAAGTAATGAACTGCTTGCTACTCCTGCACACCTAATGCCATCTTGTTTGACCACCAAAATGGTGTGGAAAAAATTCGTGGAACCGACTTATTGATTTGCCGTCATATTTAAGAATTGGCCTACCTATTCTTGATCTAAGTTTAATTGAAGAAAAATTAATTTCTGTTAGCAAAAATCAGCTGCAGGGATATGAATGCAGTTTTAATTTTTTTTTTCTTTCTATTTTTTAACATTATCTGGACGGTGATTGCAAGCTTGTTTGGACAGTTCTCGATGATCAAACTATTTTCTGTAGTAGTGGCTTATTCTTAATTGGAGTACATTATTGATAGGCTTCAATAAAGAACTGATCTATACAGGTGTTTACTTTGAACTGATCCAACCAAATATCTACAAATGTATTAAAATTGTCAATCTGGCTCTCACGAGGACGTACGATCTGAGGCTCGTGTCATATTTGAACATAATCTAATATTTGAATTGAGTACAGATTTTTTGGGAGATGATAGAAGAGGTCCTTAGAAGTATTTTTTGCCATATGAACATGGGGTCCCCGCAGCTTCGTTTACTTACAATACTGCATTGAACAGTCAAATGACACTGGGACGCAGTGTGCGTCGGTATGCCTAGATTATTTTATTTTTAACACTTAACACAAGCAATCTACTGTAATAACTTTTAAAGTAATTGTTTGCAAAGAATTTCAAGGTGCACGTGCTTGTTTGTTGAAAAGTCTTAGGACATACTTCGTCAAGGAGATTCCATGGTATCCAACCTCTTTGTAAAATACGATTAGTCCATATGGAAATGAACTAATCGCATTCTGGAAAAGCAGTAGGTAATTTGTTTTAAAAAGTTCACTTGATGTACTTTTTACATGTGTAAAGTTAAACAAACAGTATGAATCGTTTTACATGGAATGATTATGCAGACATGCATCTGTGTCTCGGTGCTGCTGGTACCATGGATGGTGCAAGGCGTTTGTATGCTGAATGTTATCCCAACAGAATTCTTCCCAATTCACGAACATTTGGTGCAGTAGATCGTCGTCTAAGAGAAACAGGCGCATTCGCTCATGATAATCATCAGCGTGTACGTCGTCGGTGGTTACGCTCCCCTGAATTAGAGGATGAAGTTTTGGAAAGGTTTAACCGAAATCCATCGACAAGTATTCGTGCGGTCGGAGCTGCTCTGAATACTAGTCATACCACTGTATGGAACATTTTACATGACAACCTGCAACATCCGTTGAAGCTTCGAAAGGTGCAGCAGTTATGTCCCAATGATCATGGTCCCCGGCGTGCTTTCGCGAAATGGTTTATGCAGCAACAGAATAGGATTCCAGACTTTCCTTTCATGGTTTTGTGGACAGATGAGGCAACGTTTACGCGAGAGGGAATGTTCAATAGCTACAATAGTCATCTGTGGTCTCATGTCAACCCATGTGCAACACATGTTAACAGTTTTCAGCATCGTTTTTCGTTGAATATTTGGGCTGGCATGATTCACAATGTCCTGATTGGGCCACATCTCCTACCATGCCATCTTAATGGGCAAACATACCTTGGTTTCCTGAAGGAGGAGCTCCCTGGTCTTCTTGAAGATGTTCCACTAATGACCAGACATTTGATGTGGTTTCAACAGGACGGCGCACCTTCGCATTACACAAGAGCAGTTAGAGATTACCTAAATGAGACATATCCTGATCGTTGGATTGGTCGTGGCGGACCAGTTGCTTGGCCATCGAGATCACCAGATCTCACTCCGATGGATTTTTTTTTATGGGGAAGCATAAAATCAATGGTGTACTCCGAACCCGTAGATACCGAAGAAGAATTGGCGGCTCGTGTTGTCGTGGCAGCAGGTGACATCAGCGACCGTGCAAATCAACCGTTTCCACGTATACATCAATCCATCATAAGGTGTTGCGAATTGTGCTATGAAGCAAATGGCGCTCATTTCGAACAATTACTGTAAAAGTCATACAGTAGATTGCTTGTGTTAATTGTTAAAAATAAAATACATCTAGGCCTACCAACGCACACTGCATCCCGGTGTCATATGATTGTTCAATGCAGTATTGTAAGTAAACGGAGCTGCGGGGACCCCATGTTCAAAGGACCTCTTCTATGATCTCCCAGAAAATCTGTAATCAATTCAAAAACACCCTGTATACAGCCTAGTTTAATTATACAGGCATAAAAGTATAGTCATGTACAGTGGTGGCCAAAAATTTAGCACTTATATTGGCTTTTATTGTTTGTTACCAAAAATTCTTAACCAGTTAAAAAAAAAATTACCCCAATAAAAGAATTAAGTGTGAAATGATCCAACAAATAGCCATGCATGTTGAATTCAAAATTGAAACAATGAGATAATTTTTTTAATCCTTTAGGTGATTTTCCTATGGACAAAAATTTAGCACCATATAACACAGAATAAATAAATAATACATCATAGAAACAGTATTTGGTTGGGTAACCAATTACACGTTTGCACAGATCTTCTGGAATGTTGTTCCATGCTTCTTTTATGGTGTCGAGTAGTGTAAAGGCGGGTTCACATAGCTTGCGAGAACCGAAAAAATGCTAGCGAGATTGGAAAGCGAAAGAATTTTACCGCAGTCGCTATCATAAACGTCTCGCTGGTATAAGCGAGAACCGAAAATTTCAAAGGCGAGAGCGGAAAAACAGTTTCGCGCTCCGATCAAATCCAGTTTGATGCTTTACGCTCTAGCAGGAGTTCTCGCATGAAATTCTGGCCAGCATGTCTTCAGTTCGAAGTGCGATGAAGGAGGCTGAGAAACGAGAAGATATGTTAAAAAAGGAAATTTTAATTTCCGTAATTGAAAAGCGCGATGCTATATGGGATAAATTTTAATTTTCTATCGTTTAAATGGAATTTAATTTAAATTTCCAATGTTCCAACGACGATATGAATAACAAACTTAATAATAACCTTTTTCCTTTTTACAGTTTTTACAAATTGGTTTCATACAATTTTAAATGAATTTCATATATTTTTTAAATAGATTTCATACATTTTTAAATAGATTTAATACAATTTTAAATGATGAGAAACTGGAAAGGACTGTGGATAACGACATGACCAACTGACAACAACCTCTTGTCCACAAAAGAATTTTATTAAGCATTTACGTATTTCAAACTCATTGAGTTCATTATTCAATGCCGATACAGAGTTTGGTTGAATTACAGAGAATATATATAAACTACACATACGGACTACAGCGCAAAACAACGGATACGACACCAAACTCGTACACGATTTGGTACGCAGAAGATGATTCGTAAAGCTGGTTAGAGAATCAACCACCCTCAACAACACCAGGACACCCAAGTTTAGAGTATCAATTCCATATAACAAGACCCTCACGGCAGGATTACGCCCGATCTTCAAAGAAGCGGATATAGACCTCACGTACAAAAATATCCAATGTCCTGAGGAATCTTTTGGGGAACCCTAAAGACCAAACACCTCCTCTATCACAATCAGGAACATACGAAATCGCCTGCAGTGTATGCCAGAAAGTTTACCGAGGGGCAACTTGCAGGAAGGTTCGGACTAGATTCAAAGAGCATAATGCCCATGCCAGGTTCGGCCGCCCGAATAGATTAGCGGTGGCCAAGCATATGCTTGACACTGGACACGACATACTTCTACAAGACTGCCGTTTGTTGAGACAGGTCAGAAACAAGAACGCTTTGGACGCCTATGAGACGTTGGAGATTTCCAAGAAGGACCCCGACCTGTTATTAAACTGAGACACAGGCCCGATAGGAGATTCGACACTTTCAAATTGCTTAAAGAGTCAAGTTAATTTTCTATATTTCTTAATTCTGTATCATTGTTTATCTTTTACTTTCTTTGATTTTATTATTTATCTAGTTATTCATTGTAATTTTATATAATCTGCATTCGGTATCGATTGTAACGATTGTTCGCGACCAGGAGGAAGTATCTCTACTAGGTCCGCGCGTCTGATGTTAAGAGATTGTTTCCCCCATTGGTTTTTTTATTTTGTAATTTACATTTGTACCTTTTTATTGGATAATGGCCACTCTGGCCCTTATATATATTCTCTGTAATTCAACCAAACTCAGTAACGGCATTGAATAATGAATTCAATGAGTTCGAAATACGTATATGCTTAATAAAATTCTTTTGTGAACAAGAAGTTGTTGTCAGTTGGTCACGATTTTAAATGAATTTAATATACATTCAAATAGATTTAATACATTTTTAAATGAATTTAATACGATTTTAAATAAATATAATGTGTGTTTGGACACATTGAACCAACGTGATTTCCTCTTCGTTTGTTAATTTCCTAACTTGTCCTCCTCGATGTTGTTTGTATGTGTGATTCGTTTTTAGAAATTTTCTAATTATACTGGATACTGTCCCTTTACTGATTTTAAATATCTGAGCTACCTGTCATTTGAAAAAAATATAATAAATAAAAGTAAAAATATTTTTTAAACTTTACTGACTTATTAGACCGAAAAAAGTTACTCGAGCTTTTTACTGTAATCATTTCTATAATTCTCTCTGATCATTGGTATTTTTTTGGTACTGCCAGCGTTTATTTTTTGAGATGTTGTGGTCTGAATTTCGTTAGGAGTTGACTGGGTTTCAACATCTGAGTTATTTTTAATATTTAATTCATTTTTGCAAAATTCTCCAGTGAAATTGGAATCATAAATAAACCTGCCGTAGCTTAAATGTACTAATATTTCCTGTGCATTCATATTTTCATCTATTTCATCCAATTTTACAAACGAGAAATGTTACTAAATCAGGTCATTTCGCGTTCTGTTCTCGCTGGCTATGTGTTGACTATGTTGAATATCGTTGCAATAGAATAAACGTAAAGCGTAAAACGAATGTTGTTTACGGTTGACGATTATCGCTTTAACCTTTCGTTACTAGTACTCGCAAGCTATGTGGCCAAGCCTTAAGAATACTATTGGGTTTTATCTTTAACAGCCTGTTTGACATCAATCCTTAGTAAATCTATGGGGTTCAAATCTGCTGACTGAGCAGGCCATCCAATAACTTTGATATGATTTATGTGTAACCATTCCTTGACAAGTCTACTGGTATGTTTCGGGTCGTCGTTGTGCTGGAATGACCATGTAAGGGCAGATTATCATCGGCATAAGGAAGCTTAATGTTCTCAAGGATGGATTTGTAAACAAATTGATCCATGATGCGATTTATATGATAGATTGGGTCTATAACATGCCAGGTAAAACAACCCCACATCATCACATTTCCCCCTCCATGTTTCACGGTTGGCTATAAACACCGTGGCTTGTATTTTTCATGTTTATTACGTCTGATGTACTTTCTGCCTTCATATGCAAAGAGCTGTACCTCTGTCTCATCCGACCACAGCACGTTTTTCCACTGTTGTGTTGTCCAGTTGAAACGGGCACAAACAAAAGTTAACCTAGCTTTCCTGTTCTTTAATGACACAAGAGGTTTCTTTCGTGCCACTCGCCCAAACAAACTAAACTGGTTTAATCGTCGACGAATAGTACGAGAACTAATACTAACGTGATGATGAGCAGACAATTCACCTTGAATCCTTGTTGATGTTAAGGATCTGTCTCTTTTGGAGAGACTATGAATGATACGGTCGATGTGCGGGGTTTTTTAGGTCTTCCTGGTCTCGAACGATCTCTGACAGAACCAGTGTTATTGTACCACTGAATTGTACGTATACAACATGA
Source organism: Rhysida immarginata (assembly GCA_023313115.1). Lineage (NCBI taxonomy): Eukaryota > Metazoa > Arthropoda > Chilopoda > Scolopendromorpha > Scolopendridae > Rhysida > Rhysida immarginata. Next base: position 181,838 of record JAHWFO010051685.1, on the reverse strand, counting down.
TTTGCTGCAGTTAACAATTTTGGTAATGGCATCAAATGTTAGTCCTTCATTGCGTAACCGTCTAATTTGTTCACGGAGATCTAGCGACATGTTTTGTCGTTTTCCCTGACTGCTGGTTAAAACATGTACGAGTGAAATTAAAATTGTTGCTTATACAATGTGTATGTTAAAATGCAACAACTTACAATGTGGAACCACAAGGTAAGGAAACCACCCCTTTGAAGCACTGGGATTTGCAGGATTTTCCGATAACAAGCGGTTTCAATTTTATCATTCCACTCATGTTGCAACAGAATAAAACTGAAACTCTAACCTTTGATTGCTTGTCGTCTTTGCAGGTTTCACCCTTAAAGGCCATTGTCCTTTCGGGTAAAAGCTGGTAAAAAAATTCGGTCTCATCCGCATTAAAAATGTTGTCCGCTTCATGATTTGAGAGAATTTCCCGTAGCCTTCTCTCTCACCAATTTTCCGCTGCTGCTAAGTTGGCATCTGAATCTTCTCCCGAGATTTTTCGCCAAGTAATTCTGTTTCTCTCACGGAAATTGGGTCCCGACTGAGTAGCATGCGACAATCGACACTCGATCAGTGAAGTGTACATTTGTTCAGGTGGGACGTAAGCTGTGCTTACACGATTCTCACTCTTCCAGAATAAATTCCACATGAAATACACTGAAATAGGCAAGAAACCTGACTAACGCAAAGAGGTCTTCCACAGTAGCATGCAGAGATTTCCGGGTTTATATATGCTACACTGACCAACCAATGAAATGTGAACTCTGCTTTATTAGCCCATTGACCCGGTTGCAACTTTCGCATGGGCTGTATTGACCAATCAGAGCTAGACATTCGAACAATTTGCGTTGTAATGAAGTGATAATTTAACCAAGGGAATGTAAAATTGTCCGTTAATGCGAGGTGTATGTTAAAGTGAGGTACGTTATTCTGAAACTTTTTACCATTAAAATAGCCACATTTCGGCCGGGGATTTTAAATTTGTACGTTATTCTGAAATGTACGCTAATGTGAGGTACGTTATAACGGGATTTTACTGTATTACAGTAAGTTATTCTAGATATAGTCTTGTATTGTTTTTGGTTTGCACAATTTATTGGGCCAGTATAATCATATTTCCATTGGTTTTTAAATTACGAATGCAGCAGTCTCCTTCGCTACCTCGCCCCCCCCCCCCCCCCCCCCCCCCCTTGTTTATTAGGAGCTTTAGCATAAAAGCTACTTATAAGAATGCGCCCTTGGTCTGTACGTTTATCCGGCCAGCTGCCATTTGCACGATAAGTTGAAAACTGATCGACTTTTCAGAATTTTTCGTGGACCCCTTCAAGTCGAGTTCACCTGCTAAAACAGTGAGTGTAAAGAATAGCAAGATAATGGCATGTCATATAACAATCGATTTGTCAAGAAGGAATACATTGTTACTTTATGTTCATCTTTTAAGCATTACTGAAGTCGCTTTGTCGATGCACGATTGCTCAAGCGCTCATAATCTATGAGGGGCGATTGATAAATAAGGTCTCCATGGCTGTAACTTTTTTATTTGTTAAACGATTTTCAAAATTCTTTTTATATCTTATACTCACATTTGTCCTCTATGTAATGCACTATCCACTTTTCGACACAGTCCCCATCCCTTTCCACGCATTGCGCCAACGCGTGATTAGTTGGGTGAACCCGTCGGAAGGGAATTCCGGAGTTGTTGTCGACACCAGGATTGAATGGCAGCGTTTACCTCGCCGTCAGAACCAAATCATGTCCCTTAAGGGGCTCTTTCTTCTTTGGGAAGCGGTGAAAGTCGTTTTTGAACTGCAGTTATTCATCTTTGAACTGTAGGCGCTGCAATGCCTCTGGTGTGTGGTGACTCGTGTGCGGGCGGACGTTATCGTACTCCAGAAGAGGGTCCAAAGCTGCCATTCAATCCTGGTGTCGACAACAACTTCAGAATTCCTCTCCGACGGGTTCACCCAACTAGTCACGCGTTGGCGCAATGCGTGGAAAGGGATGGAGACTATGTCGAAAAGTGAATAGTGCATTACGTAGAGGACAAATGTGAGTATAAGATACAAAAAGAATTTTGAAAATCGGTTAACAAATAAAAAAGTTACAGCCATGGAGACCTTATTTATCAATCGCCCTTCGTAGATTATTAAGTAGCAGAAGAATGGAGCTTTTTCATAATTCTACATTTTTTGAGGTAGAAGGTTGAAATTCAGGATGTAGCTTCCTATGGGCATGTCCATTTGCACTATTTGGTTTTGGTTGGTAAACTGGGGTCGGAATTACGGGGGTGGGATTCAGAGAGGACAACATGTCTATGTGCTATTTAGGTATGTAAAGGCGTGAAATTCAGTATCCAGATTCTTCTAGCCAAGATCTACATTACTATGAAGTTTTAGGCCCAATTGTTCCAGTGGGGTCGGATTTGCAGAGGTGGCAGTCACTTGGTCCTTAGAACTATGGCAACATAAGGCTTGTGATACATCATACGTTCGGAAATGATGAGAAAGGAAAGAAAATACGAGCTTTTTTTATATTTTCTGCATATTATGTTCGAGGAAATTAATTTTTTGGTTAAAAAACTTGGGGAGAGGTAAAAAATGCAGACAAAGAGGCTAAAAATAGACGACTGCAGGATCTGCCTTACCCTACTCAGGGAGGGGGGGTTAATTTCTTTTTAATAAATGAAAAATGTATCTCTGCTTCACTGCTAAAGCTCCTTCTTGGAATGTGTGCATTAAACAGTCCTTATGAACAGGATGCCTTGAGAACTAATGGCTGAATAGCAGAGTGCATATGATATCGAAACTCAAAAGCAGTGTGCTGGGGATCTCCTCAAGCCCATGTATACGTGAACTCCGAAAGCGGCTCACGTGAACAGCCGTGTGTAGGATAATCCCCGGCGGTTATATAGCAATCTTAATTTTGAAACCTGGTGTTTATTAGAGACCGGCGATAATTGGAGACTAGGCGTCTATTAGAAGATATATGGTACATTCCAGCCATCCTGTATATTAAGCACGAGTTTGATTAAAACTAGTTTTTTAAATTAATTACTTTAAATTTTCTTTTAACATTTGCAATCTAGTTCTTTTTAAGTAAAAGTACAGAGAAAAGAAGATTCAAATCAACTATGAATTTATATTTCGGTAGCCAAACGTTTGAACACTTTCATGGTGATTTGCGTCTTGTTTTCTCTGGACTTTAACTTATGTAAGTACCCATGAATTTTAAGAGTGCCTTTTAGCTATTCTTCAGTTCTTGTTGTTTTATCAATTAACCTTACATCATTTCCCCCTCCCCAAAAATAGGTCATCATCCCATTCTGTGTCCTCTTTGTGGTATGTCCTTCCATCGCAAATATTCACTAAGCTTGCACATGCAAGTTCATTTAATGACAAACCTGAAGACTGGCAATGGTGTCAAAGACGACCCAGAGGAAGCAGCAAAACAGAAATTACCTAAAATCAGAAGACGAATTTTAAACAAGAAAGCATCGCAGGAAAGAAAGAAAAAAGATAACGAAGATGGTGACGCCAATCCGGAAATGCAGTCTGAAGAGAAAGAACAAGATCCATCCAAGGTGCAGATTTCACCGCACGAAAAAGGTCCGGTTCTGTGCGAGGTTTGCGGCAGGGAGTTGAAAAACAAACGCCAGCTTCTTCAACATCAGTATCGGGTGCACAACCATCCGAGGAAAAGGCCGAACAACAAGAACGTCACACCAGTGCCCTGTCCTGATTGCGGAAAAGTGTGCCGGTAATGGAAACCTTATGAAAAGTCATAAGCTTAGGGCGTGTTTCGATAGACTCATGGACCTGGTGAGAGCTAACTCGTGTAACTGCGGCCAGTGAGCTAAAGTGAGAATCGCGACGATCATGCTATCGAAACGCTACGGGGAGGTAATATTTGTTTGTTCGCTGTTTCCATGCTTTCTTCATCAGCTGTATCAGATATTTCCGGTTTATTTCTTGTTTAATTCAAACACTAACTGTAATTTACTGTTGATGTTGCTGAAAGTAGACATCGACATGTCGTATTATCGCGTTCTAGCTCCGCGAATACCACAATACCCTATTTACCCATACAAATCCTCTATGGCTGCCGCAGGGTCAGTTCTCACAAAGCTGTACGATCTCAAAAGCTTAGACAGTTTCATGGGGCCCAGGACTCCATTCTCGTGAGGTTCACGACTATCGAAAAGGGCCAGACCACCTCACAAAAACCAATCAAAACAATTCAGAGAGAGAAAACCTTACCATCGCAAGGTCCGTGAGTCTATCGAAGCACATCCTTATTTAGTTTGTTGTTTTTTTTTCTTTTAAGAAATAAGTTTTATTACGATTACAGAGTACCAGTTCTTAATTCTTTGATAATTCTTTTTGCTGGGTTATTTGTTGATAATTAACAAGATAATTCAAGGTGATCCTAAAGTCAGTTCACTCAGTTATATTTGAATAGCTGCAAACAGTGAAAACTTCCTATTAATGGGTGATAGATGGCGCTACAGAATTCGCTGATGTTAGGAACTGCGCATGCATTTTGTCGTTGTTGTGACGAGCACCATTTTGCCAAAATGTCGTTAAGCTTACAGCAGTGTTGTTTTATAGGTAATAAGCGTAGTTATGGATGACATTAACGATTCTGAGTCGTTCCCCTATGAAATCATTGCGAAGATTATCAGGCTTTTCGTATGGATCATGTCAATGAGCAGTGAAGCAACTGAAATTTTATCCCAAAGAACTGAAAGAAAGTGATTACAGTAAAAGGGTGCAATACTGCGATTGGTTCCTGAAACACATTTCCACAGATGAGGGATATCTTGATGTGACTTTTTTTTTTTTTCCTAATGAGGCACGAATGGATATGTGAACAGCGAAAATCGTAAAGGTAAACTCCACGGAAAAAATCGACGTTATGTTTTTTGCATCATAACATTAATCCAGGTTAATAGAGTATACAGAGTGAATACAAAAGTCTGAACCCCCCTTTTATTTTTTGAACGGAAACAGATATGTCAATTTTGATGAATCCAATGAATAGGAAGTTGTGGGTGGCCTATCCCATGGTGCACTTTTCATCATCCCAAATATGCAAACTAGGACACATTCAAAATTTATCTCAAAAACCGTAAGGGATAGAGAAAAAAAACCAATTGCAAACTTGTTCAGCATGAAAAAACAAACAAAACAAAAAAGAAATCATCCAAATCGGACCAACCAATCGCCCACAATCACGTGGTGAACTGTTTGTAGCTTACAAACAGTCACAGTGCACAAACAAGTTACTTCAAACAATTTAAAAAAAAAAGTTAATCAACAAAATGCTCGATGTAACGACAGTGGGCACCATAACACAATTGGGCACGGAACCTAACTGACGCCAAAACATCGGCAAGCATGGCTGGCATCACTCCTCGGCACGCTTCCTGGATTCGTCGAACCAGATCCTCCAGTAAGGCGGGCTGCGTAGCATAAACCTTGTCCTTCAGGTATCCCCACAAGAAAAAGTCAAGTGGTGTAAAATCAGGGGAGCGGGGTGGCCAACGAACTGGTCCTCCTCGGCCAATCCATTGTTGTCCAAACATCTCAGACGCTCGCGAAAGACCAACCCGTAATGTGGAGGAGCTCCATCATGCTGAAACCGCGTGCGCTGATACGAGGCCAATGGCAAATTGTCAATGAAGTCTGCGACTACCACGTTGAGAATTTCAGCCCGGTAGCGTTCTGCAGTCGGTGTTCCATCGTAAAAATACGGTCCAACCACAGTGTCATTGTAATCCACACTACATTGATTCTCCAGTTCACTTGATGAGTATCGGTCTCGGTGGCTCAGTGGTTTGCGTGGTCGCCTCTGATGCCCGAGTACGCGGGTTCGATCCTGGCCGAGGACGACGAGGATTTTTCAGGGGTAAATCCTGAGATCACGCACTTCCTTCGGAAGGGAAGTAAACCCGTTGGTCCCGTGTAATCGTTTGCCGGCTACATGTTAAAGAACCCTTGCGAGGCAAAATTTGCGGCCCCTATAATGCCTTCCTGAGACGACCTTAGCAGTTGAAAATGACGTTGATACCAAACAAACCAAACCAAACCAACCAATCACTTGATGAGTTGCTTCTCGCAGACATCGTGGGTTTTCATCTGCCCAATGATGATGGTTGTGCCTGTTGATAACTCCATCCCTGGTGAACTGGGCTTCATCTGTCCACAACACCTCATGAATGAAGTTTGGATTGTCATCCAGGCAGGTAAGTAACCAGTTGCAGAAGGTGGCCCTAGCAACATAATCCAATGGCAGTAACTCCTGGTGACAATGAATATGGTATGGGTGAAAATGATGTGCGTGTAGAATGTTGAGAACAGTTCTCGGATGGCACCGAACATCCTCAGCAATTGCTCTGCTGCTTGTGTGGGAATTTGCAGCAACTGCAGCCAGAACTAGTGTTGTTGTATCCTCGTCGCCTTGTGCCCTTGGTCGTCCTCGTTCTGCATTAACATTCCCTGTAGCCTCGAATCTTTGAATAATGTGACGCATTGTTTGACGAGATGGATGGCGTTCGTTAGGGTATCTGTCTCGATACAACCTAACTGCAGCATGTAGGTTTCTCCTTGCCTCTCCGAAGCAGAAGACCATGTTGCCCATTTCCGGAACAGTGTAGCTTGCCATCCTGGAATTGTTCTGTCTTCTGTGTGCTGAAACATGCCTTTTATTTGCTTTTCCACATGAAAGTGAATGTGAGTATGGTCATTTATGTTAATTTTTTGATTTGCATGCTTTACACGGTGGAAATATCAATATTCAGTTTTTTTTGTGCAGTGTGACTGTTCGTAAGCTACAAACAGTTCACCACGTGGTTGTGGGTGATTGTTTGGTCCGATTTGGATGATTTTTTTTTTTTTTGGTTTTGTTTGCTTTTTTATGCTGAACAAGTTTGCAATTGGGTTTTTTTCTCTATCCCTTACGGTTTTTGAGATAAATTTTGAATGTGTCCTAATTTGCATATTTGCGATGATGGAAAGTGCACCATGGGATAGGCCACCCACAACTTCCTATTCATTGGATTCATCAAAATTGACATATCTTCTTCGGTTCAAAAAATAAAAGGGGGGGTTCAGACTTTTGTATTCACCCTGTATATCATTCAAAATTTTTCGATAGGTTGTTTTAAGTATAGATGGCAGCACCTACGTTTTATGTACCTAAGGCTATGATGCTATGGTCGAAATGAGGAGAAAATCTCGGTAATGTTAAGAATACTGTATAAGAACATGCATGTAAATTGTTCAGTTCCACAGTGTTCGAAAAACAAAAATCTCAAGTTTCATGGATTTCCTACAGATCGATAAATTCTGTGAGGTTAAATGAGATGTCGTAGCCTAGTCCAATATTTAGCATTGTGACTTTCGTAAGTCATAATTCATTATAAAATTTGCTCACTGTTAGTCAATACTTGTTTATTTCCGTCAGTTTTTGCTCTTATTAACTGAAGCTTTTCTTTCAAGTCTTTAATTTTCATGTTCCTAAACTTTTGTAAATAAACTAGAACAAAATTCATAAACCGTAGGGGATGCCATCTGGCGGATAGATTTGGCATTTAAATCAATCTATTTTTCCTAATATTTTATTAAGAAAAATGCCTCAGAAAATTGAAAATTTGCGTGGGATCTTCCATCCCTTCTCCAGAGAACACGGCGGAACAAGGCGTCATTTCCTGCCGCGAGAACCTTGGGCAATTTCGTTGCTGAGATTCTAGTCGCTTTCTAGTTTCGCTTAGAACAATTCTACATATCGTAAGATTTTGCTAACCTGTTTTATGTCAATATGCCTTCAATTTGTTCTCTGTTTGGATGTGTATGTAGACACTCGGATAGAAATTTCATGTTTCATAGATTTCCACAATCCGAATCGATTAAAAAACTGGATTAGTTTTTGACAGTGAGGGAACTGGTATCCAACTCCAAACAGCATCGTGTGCTCATTTCGAAGCATCTTGCTTTGTCTACGCATCCGCAGTTTTAAATTCGGTATCAATTCAAACAAGAATTTCGCTGAAACTAGGTCACGTTTAAGGTGGAACTAGATAGTCTTCCAACTCTAAATGGGCCTGGCATTCTTCAAGAATAACGCCCACAACAGCATGCGCTGAATGCCGAAGGAATGAGGTAGGCCTATCTGCTGTGCAGGGCACACGCCATGCTTATGTGCACACGCCGACGCGCAAGCAGAAGACTCTGTTTCACAGTTTAATGCATAGGCCTGTATATCGCTGTCACTGTTATCAAAATCGTAGTCATCACTACCGGTCTTGTTTCATATTCATAGTCCATTGTGATGCCCAACTGACGACTAACCGATAGCGTCCAATGTGTGACGTGACGAATTTGAATCTCCTTCACGCTTCTCGGCAACTTGTGACGTAACAGTTGCCGAAACATGGCGTCATTGTCGATTGCAGGGAGAGGGGGAAAATGAAAGTTTTTTTATATATTTTATCAATTTTGAGTTCAAATTGAAAATTTTTATATGTGCTACGTTGTTATTGAGACCTTCATCTTTCATTTTCAACAAAGTTGTTTTGGATGTGGAGTTTACCTTTAAATATAGGCGACTGAAAACCCTCATGCGTTACATGAAAAACTGCTCCATGACTTAAAACTGCATGTGTGGGATTCATTTTCTTTACCGAAACTGTTAATGCAACGTTATTACAACACATTCGAACAATTTGTAGAGCAGTTACATGATAATGAATGCAGACAGGGTTATTATCAACAGGACAGAGCCCGAATCTTAATGAAACAAGTGCAATCTATTTTTGAGGATAGAGAATTTTGAAGGAAATTTGGCTACCTCATTCACCGGACCCAGATTATTTAAAAGGTCCGGTTTATGCTTACATACACACACTCTAGACAAACTGAAAGCAAACATTTGCTCTAAAAAAGGACATGCAATGCTCAAAAACATTGAGACATTTGTCATAGCCTGCAATCAGTTTGAAGAAAGAGTAGCAGCAGACAGGCGTCTCCGCGGCTATTCGAGTATAAATCAGATGGCAGACAGACGTGCACTGACAACGTGGTCGCATCCCAGTTCACCGGTGAGGAAAAAATTCAAATGTCACCTTCCGCAGGAAAGATTATGGCAACAGTGTTCTGGGACGCAAAATGTGCGATTCTCATTAATTTCCTCCATCAAGGGACAATCAATGCAGCACGCTACTGCAACACCCTCACCAAATTCGGGTCTACCATTTGACGAAAGAGACCAGCCCTCTTGAGTGAAGGTTTTGTGCTCTTGGATGACAATGCAAAACCACACGCAGCAAGGCTCACACAAGATCACAAAGCCTCGGGCACGCCTGCCTGCTGCTACTCTTTCTTCAAACTGATTGCACGCTACGACATATGTCTCAATGTCGGTGGCAACTATGTTGAAAAATAGTACAAGGTGTATAGTTCATGATGCCATGGTGTATTATTTTTTATTTTTTTTGCTGTCGGAACAACCCTTATATCTTTGGTTGAACTGACTTTTGGATCACCTGTTGTATGGTACAGATCACATGTCATAAGTGATTATTTGGTTTGTTTGATTTACATAGGCAACGACAAACTACTTATGCAAATAATTGTCAAGGATACTTAAGTTTGGACCTGTCAAAGGACCGAACACGATTGATTGATTGATTGATTTAAATTATGTGACTTAAATTTTGATAACCCTTTACTTCCCAATTCAAATGAGAAGAAAATTACCATATATACTCATGTACAGATTGTCCCAAATTGATGTACACTGAGTTAGCAAACCTCATGGGATAGCAAGCACATTGATTGATGGGCATGGCTCACGAATTCACAGGGGGAACGGATTCTGGGAATGGACCATTAGACGTTGTGGGAAGAGCTTGGATAAGGGATTAATCAGAAATGGCACGTCGTCACAAGTTGATGTCTTTTGAACGGGGTATGATAGTAGGTGCCCGGCGCATGGGATGTTCCATTTCGGCAGTGGTGCAGGAATTTGGCTTTCCCCGCTCGACTGTCTCCAGGGTGTATCGGGAATGGCTGGACGAAGGCATCACAGTCCACAACAGGCACCATACCAGGCGTCCAGCTGCCCTGAATGATCGTGACCGGCGACACCTGGGACGAATGATTCAGAGAGACAGGAGCGCAACAGTGCAGCAAATGACAGACCAGTTCAATACTGGCCGCACTAGAAACGTCTCTCGGTGGACAATCCGTCGGAATCTGCATGCCCTCGGGTTTGGCAGCCGTCGCCCTACACGGGTGCCAATGGTTACTCAGCGTCGTCGGACACTCCGGCGTGCATTTGCCACCAACCATCTTGGCTGGACTCTCCAACAGTGGCGTAACGTCATATGGTCAGATGAGTCACGATATCAACTGTACCATGCTGATGGGAGGCACCTTGTGTGGCGCAGACCACACAAAACGATGGATCCCGCATGCCAACAGGTTGTGGTGCAGGATGGTGGGGCGTCAGTGATGGTCTGGGGTGCATTTTCCTAGTTTGGAATGGGCCCTCTGGTTATCCTGGACCAAACGTTGAATGGTCCACGGTATCGTCAACTTGTCGGAGACCATCTGCACCCGTTTTTGACAATTCAACACCCTGACGACGTAGCAGTCTTTCAAGATGTCAATGCTCCACCACATCGCTCCAATGTCGTTCGCGAATGGTTCGAGGAGTATGCAGGAGAGGTCCAACGACTGAGCTGGCCAGCCCGGAGCCCTGACGTGAATCTCATCGAGCATATCTGGGATGCTGTTGAAGTCAGGCTCCGGGCACTGGATCATCCGCCCACGAACGGGCAGCAACTATCTTGGGCTCTGCAGACTATCTGGTGTCAACTGCCTCCAGAAGTGTACCAGGGACTTGCAGACTCACTACCACGCCGTATTGCTGCACTCCACAGGGCCAGAGGTGGCCCGACCAGATATTAAGTAACTATCCCATGAGTTTTGCTAACTTAGTGTATATACTCTCTGAAACGTTATAGCTCAGCAACGAAATGAGATAGAAAGATAAGGTTTTTTGTGTATGATCCACACGGTGCTGGAAAAGCATAGCAACACCTTCATGGTTGTTCATTTGTTTATAAACCTAAACAGTGGTGAGACTTTCTGATAATAAAAAGTGAAGGAACGGTGAAAGTTGTGTTGAAAGGTCGGTGCGGAAGAAAGAGAAGTTCCACTGATAACGAGAGTGTTGATGCCGTCATGGATTTCTACCTTTGGGAAACTTTAAAGAACATGGTGCACGCCACAAACCCACAAGCACATTGATGTGGCAGAAGATCAGAGATCAGATTGAACATTGCATTAGCTACAATCCAGTCGGTATGCTGCTCTGTTCTACGTCGGTGTTGGGAGTGTACTGTGGCAGAAGGTGGACATTTTGAACATGTACAGGCTTAATGAAGTTTAAGGAATAAAATGCAACAAACCTTATATTTCTGTCTTGCTTCGTTGCTGAGTTACAACGTTTTAATGAGCGTGTATATCAATTTGAGACATCTGTATAAGACGACTACATGTTCATAAGATGGTCCCCTTTTTTTGAACCCAAAAAGGCAACTAATGGATTGTCCCGTATACAGGGTGTTTCATAATTGGTGTCCTGTCTTTAGGTCCAAATAACGACTCAAGGGGAACAGATTGGGGGAAAATGAATATTGATTATTTGGTTTTAATGTCCCCTGATTCAGAATAAAAACATTTTGCGTCCCTGGGGGTGAAGGGGTAAATTTTGAAAATTTTAATTTTGTAGGGGTAGGGGTTAGACCCCATGTGTTATTTAGACATTTGTAGAGCATCATGTAAAATGTGGGTTTAGCAAAAAACCCGATGAAAAAATCTCATCCCCTGCCCTTTATCGAGTGGGTAAAGTGAAAGGTATGGCTAGCTAATGTAGACCAAAACTCATTAGAAACCTTTCCTAACACTATTTTTATAACTTGTGTAAGGACTGTAATTCTGTTGGGTGTTGACCTAGATGCGTCAAAGATTAAACATTATGGGATGCTGCAAACATTAGAACTTGATTTTCTTTCTCTGTATGTAAATGTTATATTACTAATGCATTGCTTGTTTTGAGATACGTAATTTTAATTTGCAGTGGTCCTAGCGCACTAAAGCATCATCAGCGACTTGCGTGTGGCATTAAAGAAGTGTTGTGCGAGATCTGTGGCAAGGTGTATCCCGCAGGTGGACGTGCCTTATCCAATCACAAATATCAAGTGCATAAATGGCATGGGAGTGAAATGGAAAAGATGGCAATTGAAAAACGAAGATTACGTCAGCTTTCTGAAGGTAAAATTGGAAAAAAAAATGATATATTTTTTTTTGTTTTTTTTTTCTCTCCCTACAGTCAAACATGGGTATAGCTACAGGGTGATTCAAAAGTTACTCTGTGCTAGCGCTTAATAGTATTGAGCTTAATTGACACGTTCCGTGCAAGTGGGAACTGTGCTGGATGCACCATGATCGGGCTGCCCTGCCACACAGGAGAGAAAGTGCTTGAGGTCCAGGACACAATGTTGCAAAGTCCCAGTAAATCTCTGCACTGACTCCTCTTACAACAAGCAAATGTGTCCAGCCACTGCACAGTAACTTTCGAATCACCTTGTATAGACATGGGTTTAACGAGTTCGCGGTATAATTTGAAAAACTCAATTATGTACGCCTGTCTCAATTTGTTAACGATTATGGTTTAATCTCTTCAAGTCAGCATGGGTTTGTCCCCAACAGAAGTGTCGAGAGCAATGTGTAAGAACCCTGTAATAACATCACCAAGTTTGATGGTCACAGCTTGATTTTACCAAAGTGATAATTAAAGCTTTATGACTGCCCCTTGTATAGGTGCAGACTGACGAGTGAATAAAGAAAACCACTATTTCCACATCGTCTTAATGACAAGGTGCTTATAACCATACCGTGGCCCTCTTAGGCCTACTCTGCTTGCACCGCTGACATTCTTTCACATTTTCCCTTATTTTAACAGAGACTTGCCTTTTTAGTATTTTGTAAGTGTGTTTTTACAATGAGACGGAAATTGCAAAAGGATGTACATTTTTCAACAGGATCTGATTGATGTACGAGGGCAGTCCAGAAAGTAGTACCTGTTGACGCAAATGAAAGCATACGATGCAGGTATCGATACCAACATGTTAGCTTTGCTGAGGTCGAATTTCGAGTTCATTCAGTGCGTGGTTTGAGTTTTGTGACGTTTTAAAATGGAAAAGAAGATAGAAAATCCCGCCAAATGCGAAGACTGAAGTCATCAGTTTTTTTTGTTGAAAGTGGCTGCTTAAACTTGCGCAGATTTGTTGGAGATCTTGGATGGTGCCATTCCAAGTATTGTGTTTATATGGGGTTCGATGGAGTGGAAGAGGAGATGAACTATACTTATGGAACTATGGGTTTACCTGGTGGTAATGTCTCTGGCTCCGGCGAATATTTTTGCTTGCAAACAGGACAGATGACTAGCGTGTCATCAGAACGACTATGGCTGGGAATGGGGAGAGAGAACAGCTGACGAACGTTCGTCTCCTAACAACAACAATGGTGGACATAACAATGGAACAAATATAACAGAAACAAACACCACTACAATTATGAGGATGGTGTGCGATAACAATTGAATGTTGATTGCCGACACAACATCAAGGACTTGCATTTGCAATCAGGTGTGAAATGGCACACCCAGGTTTCATCCCCAGTAACAATTTGGTCGTGGAATTCATCGCCGTATTGCTCGTAACGAGTCAAGAAGGACAACGCTGAACCCATGCGATTACTCTTGTGCTCGTCGGAAAGCATTTTGTGCACCCACGTTTTACTAAGTTTTACGCGCCAATCTTGCCTGACTAAATCATTGACAAGTTTCTTGAGATCTTCGGTGATAAGGAATGGGTGACCTGACCGCTGTTCATTGTGCACAGTAGCTCGTTCCTTTTTGAAGTTTCGAACCCAACGCTTTACAGATGACTCGTCCATAGTTCCCGTGCCGTAAACTTCCGTAGTTCTGCGATGAATTTCGCTGGGACGGACACTTTCTGCATTCAAAAAACGGATGACGGCTCGCAATTCGCATTTGGCGGGATTTTCTGTCTCCTTTTCCATTTTAAACCGTCACAAAACTCAAACCACGCACTGAATGAACGGGTATGCCATCGATATGCGTAAACGGGTATACTACTTTCTGGACTGTCCTCGTATATTGATTCAAATTATTTTGCCTATTTACAGTGATGCATCAGCTTTGTTTTTATTTTCATGTCTGAAGTTGTTTTTCCTCTTGTCCCCCACTGTAGCCAACGAAGATTCAAACAGCAACCAAGACCAGGTTGAAGGTTCCGATAAAGATGGCGAGAGGGTTAAACCGAAAATCATTCAAAAATTATTTAAACCAGTAGAATGTGAACTTTGTGGATTTGTTGCCAAATATTCAACCAGCATGCGCTCACATCTTGTTAACAAGCACAAATTTCCAAAGAAACGGACAAGAGCATGTAATTCAGAACCTGTTGCGTGTGTAAAATGCGGTACTGTGTGCAAGTAAGAAGTAACTTTGTATTAATCTTTTTATTTGCTTTATTTGTTTCTTTTATTTGGAAGTAAATGTAAGATTAGTTAAATTAATGTTAAACGAACTTCCTATCGTAGGGGCCCTGGGGCACTGAAATTACACGAGAAACGATTTTGCCTGGAGAGTAAAAACTTAGCATGTCCTATATGCGGGAAAACTTGTTCATCCCGGAAGAATCTGTCTCGTCACAAATATAATCATAAGTGGTGGGGAACGGACAAAGAACGAGCCTGGCGAGAAAAACGGAGACTCCTTGGAATCCCAATTAGTAAGTAGGAAAAAAATATACCGAAAATGATATACGCGGGAAAATCATAACGTTATTGAGTAAATTTTTCACAGCAAAACCGTTTGGGTATTTGCAAGAATCATTATACCATAATTTTTGGGGTATAATACGTGTATTATGCGTTAAAAAAGTTTAAAAAATCATTACTGTGTATTATGGACGATGCGTATAATAGGCCAATAATAAAACCTTGAGAAGAAGAAATGGAGCGGGGGGGGGGGGGGTGAAAAGAACTTCGGGTAGACAAAATTTTATACTACCTTTGGTTTTTATTATACAGTATTATACAGTAAATACCAATATACTTTATATTTATTCACTTTATGTTCACTTTATACGGGGTGTTTCAAAATTATGTACAATAAATTTAGTGACATATTCTTCAGGTCAAAAGAAGACAAAAATGTTCTATAGCACTTTGTCTGGAAACGATTTGTTTGCGAGTAATCTAATATCATAGAGTAGGGAAGCACGGTAGTTAGCGGACGATATTTTAGCAGTTCCAGCGTTTCGACCCAACACTAGGTTGAGTGGTTTGTTCCATTTAAACCTACTTTAGGGTTGTTCCATTAGTTGTGTACGCTTGTTTCCATTACTGTACATCCACTAGGAATATCAAAAAAAAGTCATGTACACGTATTCCAGTGCAGAATACACTGACATGCACCTAATGTATGGTCTTGCGGACGGAAATGCTGTGGAAGCAAGAAGACTCTACCGAGAACGCTTTCCGAATAGACGTTTGCCAAATAACCGAACGTTTGTATCTGTCGACAGACATTTGAGGGAGCGTGATTCCTTTGGCCGTCAAACAGGACAAGGGCGGCCTGTAGCACATTCTCCGGATGAGGAGGATGTGATAATTGACATCATACATGATGAACCACAGACAAGCACTCGTCGTATTTCTTCCATGGTACACATTCTGCACTCGTCTGTTCGGCGCATTCTTCACCGTCAGCTTTTGCATCCATACCACCTGCAACTGGTTCAGGCACTGAACCCAACGGACTATCCACACCGACAACGATTTTGCCAATGGATACAACGTCATCATGCTGCAGACCCTAATTGTCTCAGCCAGATACTTTTCACGGACGAAGCAACCTTCACCCGGACAGGAATCGTAATTTCTCACAACCAGCACCATTGGGCAGATGCTAACCCAACGTTACCAGAGCTCGAGCGCATTGAGAGCGTTTCTCCGTGAACATTTGGTGTGGAATTGTCGGAAATAACTTAATTGGCCCTTAATACGATTGACTGCGCGAACGTATCTTTTGTTTCTGCAGAATGCATTGCCAGAATTACTGGAAGATGTTCCTCTTTTGAGAAGATCTAACATGTGGTTCATGCACGATGGCGCTCCAGCACATTTCAGCCATGTCGTGCGAGCACACCTTAATGCTGCATACACGAATCGGTGGATAGGTCGAGGTGGACCGGTAGCCTGGCCTGCAAGATCACCCGACCTTAATCCCTTGGACTTTTTTCTGTGGGGTCATGTGAAAACGATCGTTTACAGCACAGAAGTTCCTAACATTATGGATCTGCGACAACGAATTGAAAATGCTTGCCAAACCGTTCGTAATGCTGGCGACGAACTCTTCCATGACATCAGACGGTCGCTTACGCAACGAGCCGAAGCGTGCGTGCGAGCTGGTGGCGGGCACTTTGAACAATTCCTGTAATTTGGAGCCACGGATTTAGTTGGCTGTATCTCGTAAATAAATTGTTTCCAGACAAAGTGCTATAAAACATTTTCGTCTTCTTTTGACCTGAAGAATATGTCACTAAATTTATTGTACCTAATTTTGAAACACCCTGTATAAATACAGCGTGGCCCAGATTAATACTATTAATACCCAGAGTAGATCATCGTTTTTACGAACTCGCATTTTACGAAATTCCGGATTTTATGAAGTAATTCTGAAATCCCGACCCCCCCCTCCTGTTACTTTCTATATAATAAACTTTTAAGTTTTACGAAGAAATTCGAATTTTACGAGTTAGAAGTTGCAATTGGTAGTAAAAAATTTTACTCAAAAAAAAAAAAAAAAAAAAAAGTTAAAATTTTTTGCGTGAGCAGCTTGATTGCATTTTTTTTGTCTGGTTGCATTTTGTTCATTTGGCTTATGTTATCGCCGTCGTGATCGATGATTAACTGGATAGTTTCTGCCGTCGCCAACAGAGGGAGCCATAAGTAATGCCGCTGAACGAAAGTGAAACTGAACTGAAATGAAGATGATGATAGCGAATTTGAAGGATTTTAAGAGTGGGAAATCCTGAAAAGTAAGCTGAATTTTCGATCTAAATTCTCCGAGTTTGTTAATATTGATGCGGATGTTTTAACTTCTCCGACATTAAACGAAAACGAACTTTGCGATCTTATCAAAGATGGCAGCGAAGAAGAAAATGACAATGGCGAGAAATTGGAGAATACGACCCAAGCTCCTTATAAACTCTAAAAAACCATCTGTATGCAACTAAAAATGTACCAGACGATATTTTTGACATTTTTTCTTGAATTTTCAAACTACTTAAATAATGCATCAGACAACAATTCTTAACTACTGCCTATTAAAAGTTAACGTGTTTTTTTTGGTTTTTTT
>JAHWFO010051685.1:134433-164209 GCA_023313115.1 Rhysida immarginata | reverse complement strand
GGGGGGGGGGAGGTTTGTTTTTTTCGAACTTCGGATTTTACGAATAAATACCATTGGTCCCCTGAAGTTCGTAAAAACGAGGTTCTACTGTATATACAATTTTTAACAAGGCCGTATGCCTTAAGTATTTTAATATCTGCATGTAACTATGGTGGAATACATTGTCAAAGGATCGAAGAAGAGAGTCACACTCTGTTTTCCATGGAGTGGTCCACCATGCGGCCCTCCGTGGCGATGCAAGCTTCCAGTCGCAACTTCACGTTGTCACAGGCCTTCTTGCACGTGTCTAGGGGAATTTTGCGAAATTCCTCCATTACTGCTTCTCGAAGCTCTGGAATGTTATGGATCCTATGGCGGTAGACTTTGTTCTTGAGATATCCCCATAACCAAAAATCGAGTGGGGTCAAATCAGGTGATCTGGGGGACCACTTAACTGGACCGCATCTGCCGATCCACCGACCTGGAAATGTTTGATCCGACCAACTCCGCACAGTGGGAGCATAATGCGGTGCTGCCCCATCCTGCTGCCACCACATGGTGTCAAAATCATCGCATTGTGTCAATAGGGGATACACAGTGTTCACCAGAAGGTCACGGTAGCTGTCTCCTGTGACTGTGTCCTCAAAGAAAAACGGGCTGAGCAGTCCATCGTAACTTACACCGGCCCACACCGTGTCACCAGGGCTCTGGTTGTTTATCTCCAATTCAATGTGTGGATTGGTTGCACGCCAATACATTCTGTTGTTGGCGGTTCACATATCCTGAGACGTGAAATTTTGCCTCATCGCTCCATTCCACATGGCGTGCTAACTCAGGATCGTCCTCCAGCATTGCAAGCCAAGTTTCGGCAAACTCTAATCACCTGTTGGGATCATCTTCGAGCAAGTGATTTTTTAAGCGAGGATGATATGGCCTCAGTTTCAGATCCTTCAGGATTCTTTGAACACTCGTATGAGAAATGTCTAACCGAGCAGATAGCCGCCTTTGGTATGTGTTTTCAGAGCAACAATGAGGTGAAAAGAGCTGTGCGGTCATGGCTTTGTTCCCAGCAAAATGGGCATCAAAAAGTTGGTCTCACGTTGGGACAAATGCTTAAATGTGAATGGCTGTTATTGTGAAGTAGATCAATGTTCGTCGTTCAAAATGTATAGAATGATTTTTGCTAATACAGTTGAAGCCAGATAATAGGACTAGCCACCTATTAGGACTAAAACCCCAGGTCCCAATGCCGATCTATGCCAATAATGTAAAAATTCTTCGGATATTAGAACCAAAAAGCCGGTTTTTAGGACCACTTCTGTGAAATTTATTCATCAGCATCGCCACTTGCCGCTAAGTAATAGACGCACCCACATTCACTTATCAGCGTCGCCACCTCCCACTGCTTAATAAACGCACCCACATTCTCGAATATTCTCGAGACGCACGCACTTTCTTGCTTTGCTAAAAATGGGTAAACGTAAGGACATTACAAGAATGCGTGGATGACAGCCCAAATGTTCACTGAACGACTGCATGCAGCGTTGGGATGCCAAACTCCATCGGAAATCACACAAAATACTGTTGATTTTGGATAATGCCACCGCGCATCCTCGCTTGGAATCGCTAACGAACATCCGTTTGAACTTTCTGCCGCCGAATACAACGTCGGTGATGCAACCTATGGACATCGGAGTGATCAAGAATTTGAAGAGGCACTACCGAAACAATATTACCCAGCACATCATCGAACAATTTGAGGAGAACCTTCTCACTCCATCATCAAATGCAAAGGATGTCAGTGCTAAGATTTCGATCCTGCAGGCTATTCAGTTTCTCACCCGCAGCTGGAAGAATGTTAAACGCCAAACAGTGCGCAATTGCTTCGTTCATTGCGAGTTCAAACGAGAGGCCGCAGAACCTCTACAAACGGAAGAACTCGATGAAGATGAAGAAACTGCACAGCAAGTCACCAATTTTGAAGAACTTTTGAACGTTGATGACCAATTGGAGTGTTGTGCTCGTGACGAGTGCGATGATGAGGCAGGCCCTGGTGCAATCAGTTGTTGAAACCCATAATCAGGCTATCGCTGATGAAGATAAGGTTCACCAGTTTCACTAAGCGAGGCCTGAAATTGCATTGTATGTCTGCCTCGATTTTTTGTGCAAGAAGAAAGTGAGAATTCTCTGTTGGATTCCTTGGAAGCATGTGAGGAGTATATTCAGCAGCAACCAGCAAAACGTCAGAACCAAGCTACGTTACGTGACTTCTGGAATTAAATTTAATGGTGCACAATGTTATATACACTGATTGGAAGAAAGTAATTGGACACCACGCACCGTGCGTTTATTTGCTTTTATTGATAACGGCTAATATCCTGTCGGCCCCCTCTGGCTGCAATCACGGCGGCCACTCTCCGGGGCATGCTTTCCACAAGAGTACGTACGACCCCCACAGGAATCTCCCGCCAAATGTCCCATACAGCCGTCCACAGTTCAGGTAGTGTTTTGGGGAGTGGGCTACTATCCCTCAACCGACGCTCGACTTCATCCCACAGATGTTCGATGGGATTCAGGTCGGGGCTCTGGGCTGGCCACTGCATGCGTTAAACATTATTATCAGCATACCATTGCAGGGTATGAGCTGTAACATGTGGCCTGGCATTGTCTTGGTACAGGCATGGCTCTAGACCGTAGGTTTGCCAAAGGGTTGGGAGAACGGAATTGTCCAGGATGGTAGTGTAGTCCGTAGCGCTCATGGTGCCTTCCACCTTCACTACCGGGCCTATGCCATACCGCGAAAAACAGCCCCACACCATAATTCCTCCTCCGCCGAACTTCACTGTTGGGATGATACACTCAGGAAGGAGCCGTTGTCCAGATCAACGCCACACCCAAACTCTGCCATCCAATCAAAACAATGTGAAGCGGGATTCATCGCTCCAGAGAACACGTTTCCAGTCCTCAATGGTCCAATGTTTGCGTTCCCTGGCCCATTGCAGTCTGTTCGTTTTGTTCGCCGGTGTGACTAGCGGCTTGTGGGCTGCTGCTCTGCCGTGATAGGCCAGCACGTGGGCCTCCTTTCGGAGGGTCTTGGTGGACACGTGACATCCAGATGGTGGTCATCGTTGAACGTTGGTTCTTCCGTATCTCCCGCTGCAGCAGCCGATGGTCCCTGTCTGTCAATGCGGCTGGACGACCAGGTCTTGGTCCATTCCTACAATGTCCATTGGTCCTGTACTTCTTCAGCACATACGCCACTGTTGATTTCGGGTGGTTCCGGCTGCTGGCAATTTCTCGTATGGATGCGCCTTGGAGCGTCATTCCAACCAGGACACCTTTTTTGAACTCTGTCAGATCCACCTGTCGTGGCATGATGCTTCAGTTAAGAGTCATTGGTGTTGTCTGACGACTATCTTTGCATTTCCATACAGTAGTGACACGTGTGGTAGCGGAAAGGTCCATTTTTTGCCAGGTGGATGGGTGTCCAATTACTTTCTTCCAATCAGTGAATGTACGTACACACAAATATTGTGCATATGCATATGTAAACTTTTGAATAAATGTGACCAGTTCAGCACAGGATATTGTCTTATTAAGGATATACACTGAGTTAGCAAAACTCATGGGATAGCAAGCACATTGATTGATGGGCATGGCTCACGAATTCACAGGGGTAACGGATTCTGGGAATGGACCATTAGACGTTGTGGGAAGAGCTTGGATAAGGGATTAATCAGAAATGGCACGTCGTCGCGAGTTGACATCTTTTGAACGGGGTATGATAGTAGGTGCCCGACGCATGGGATGTTCCGTTTCGGCAGTGGTGCAGGAATTTGGCTTTCCCCGCTCAACTGTCTCCAGGGTGTATCGGGAATAGCTGGATGAAAGCATCACAGTCCACAACAGGCACCATACCGGGCGTCTAGTTGCCCTGAATGATCGTGAACGGCGACACCTGGGACGAATGATTCAGAGAGACAGGAGCGCAACAGTGCAGCAAATCACAGACCAGTTCAATACTGGCCGCACTAGAAACGTCTCTCGGTGGACAATCCGTCGGAATCTGCATGCCCTCGGGGTTGGCAGCCGTCGCCCTACACGGGTGCCAATGCTTACCCAGCGTCATCGGACACTCCGGCATGCATTTGCCACCAACCATCTTGGCTGGACTCTGCAACAGTGGCGTAACGTCATATGGTCAGATGAGTCACGATATCAACTGTACCATGCTGATGGGAGGCACCGTGTGTGGCACAGACCTCACGAAACGATGGATCCCGCATGCCAACAGATGGTGGGGCGTCAGTGATGGTCTGGGGTGCATTTTCCTGGTTTGGAATGGGCCCTCTGGTTATCCTGGACCAAACGTTGAATGGTCCACGGTATCGTCAACTCGTCGGAGACCATCTGCACCCGTTTTTGACATTTCAACACCCTGACGACGTAGCAGTCTTTCAAGATGACAATGCTCCACCACATCGCTCCAATGTCGTCCACGAATGGTTCGAGGAGCATGCAGGAGAGGTCCAACGACTGAGCTGGCCAGCCCGGAGCCCTGACACGAATCCCGTCGAGCATATCTGGGATGCTGTTGAAGTCAGGCTCCGGGCACTGGATCATCCGCCCACGAACGGGCAGCAACTATCTTTGGCTCTGCAGACTATCTGGTGTCAACTGCCTCCAAAAGTGTACCAGGGACTTGCAGACTCACTACCACGCCGTATTGCTGCACTCCACAGGGCCAGAGGTGGCCCGACCAGATATTGAGTAACTATCCCATGAGTTTTGCTAACTCAGTGTACACATAAAGATATGTACATCGTACACCGTATCTTATAAGGGCAGCGAAAATTGTTAACTCGGATAATAGGACCAATCGGTTATTAGGACCAAAATGGTCTGGTCCCGATGTGGTCCTAATATCCAGTTTTGCTGTGAAAAATTTACTCGATTACTTTTTGATTTTCCCTGATATTTCCCACCCTCAAAAATTTAGCACTTGCTGGAAGTATCGTCTCCAGTTATTAATCTGTACTTTTGAAAATGATGCGTTTAATTGTTTTTGGAATCGTAATGTAAACGAACCATGTTTAAACTTGTATTTACCTAGGAAAAAGACGACCGAGGCCAGAAAACGAAGCCACCGAAGTCACCATCGACGATGGTTCTTATCAACTTGTAATGAATTTACCAATAGAGAACACAGAAGAGGTAGAAACAGCACCGACCGAAGAAATTACAACCGAAGAAGGTTACCTGGATGCAACGTCACTGTTGCACGTGATTCATGCTGCTAATCAGGTTGCTGCTATAGACAACGGAGTACCGCAGACTGTTCACCTTCAATTACCTGTCGGTACGTCTGTTGCAAATGGCATTATGGGCAAGTTGGAGAACGCCGAGAGACAGGAAACGGAAGAAGCAGCTGAAAAGATAGACACATCTTTGGAAGAAAATGCCGCAGCTGTTAACAGTATTAACCCAAAACTTGTGAACTTATTTTCAACATATCGTGTGGTTTTGACCGATGAAAACGGGCAACCTGTATTTGCTTATTTGCCAGACATGGAGAACAGTTAAAAACAAAACGGACTTTGAAAGAGATTTTTATTTTTTTAACGTTTTTTGTAATATATTGTGTATCATATCATTGTAAATAAGCGAGGGTGAAGTTAACCCGAGCTACCACATGATGTATATAGCAAAGGAAAAAAACAATTTGATACACGTATAAAGCACATTAGAAATAATAAGCTTACTCAGTCTATGCAACATATTTGCCATAAAAAAACGTATAAATTTAAGTTCAGCGATAGAGTTGGTGAATTTCTTAAATGAGTGAAAAGAGCACATCGGCAGAGGCTGCGAATGTGTTCACAGCCACAGCTCGCACTATTCAGCTGTTCACGGGATAATCGACCGTACAAATGAAAACAAAGATTACTTATTTTATCCAAAGTGTATACAAGGATTTTAAAAATACGAGGCCTGCGAGAAAAGTATCCGACCTTATTTTTTTTTGCGAAAACCTGATGGATTTGGATCGCGCACGCTTGCATGAGCCGACCTTGAACCTTTGTGCGTATGCGTGGATTTTTTCCCGCCTCTCAATAGCGTCAGTTGCTGGCAATCAGCATTAGAGGGAGGTAGTGTGTTGTGCTCTCGTCGGTTTTTGATTTGAAGGAAAATGACGGAACGACTGGAGCAGCGTTACTGCATCAAATTTTGCCAGAAACTGGGCGACAGCCAGGTGGAAACCATCTGGAAGATTCAGACGGCTTTCGGTGACGATGCTATGGGCATCACGCAGATTAAGGACTGGTACAACCGAAATGACCAGGTCATTGCCAAAGTGAACGCTGTGGTATGCGGGACCGTCGTGTGAGTATCCGAGAAGTTGCGGAAGAGGTGGGCATCAGTACGTTTTCGGCACATTCCATTTTGACTGAAGATTTGGCCATGAAGAGAGTGGCGGCAAAATTCGTGCCGAAGCTGCTGACGGCGGAGCAAAAGCAACTTCGTGTCGACGTCTCACAGGACATGCTGGCCTCCGCAAACAGTGACCCCGACTTCATGAACACCATAATCACTAATGACGAGTCCTGGGTGTACGGGTGCCAGACCATAGCATCGTCACCGAAAGCCTCCAGGTCTTCGCAAAAAAAAATAAGGTCGGATACTTTTCTCACAGGCCTCGTATATTCAATAGAAAAATTCTATTTGGCGTGCTTTTCTATTGTTTACGTTTCATTTTTCATTGTTGAATCGATTTTATAGGAAAAAAGATTTTTTTCTTAGGGCGTGATTTTCTCTATAGGAAATCGTAGAGAAAATTCTTTTTCTGGTGATTATTCCTCGATGGTTGATCGATTTTTCTGAAAATACTTCAAAACCACGTATGTCCTAATAGGATTAATTGAGCAAAATTTGGTTGAAATCAAGTGGTGTCGGAGGAGTTAGAGGACACAAAGGTTTTACTTTCTCTTTGGTAAAGAGCTTCGCTCACTCAGCTCAACAAGTTAGGGGAGGCCGAGCGCACATTTTACCATTGCACTATTGCTACTGCTGTAAGAATCTCGCACGCACAGCATACAGGAGGCACTTCGCTTCGAGCAGCCAACTTTTAGGTCAATTTTCTTGCGAATGGCTGAATAGTGCGCGCTGTGCCTGTGCACACATAGTAAGGCAAGGACCCTCTACGTATATGACAAGTCTCATTGAAATCTGTTATGCCAACGTCGTAGCCTCTCCTTGTTAGTTGCACATTAATTAATTAAGTACATTTTAATTTATTTAATATGTTAGATTCTGACAGAAGAAAAGGTTAAAAATTACAACAGAATTTTATTAGTACAGACTTCAGTACAGTCCGTTTTAAGAGAAGGTCGTATTATCCGAAATGAGAAAAATGTAAAAATGAGAAAAAATATACAGTGGGGAATGTATAGCTTTTTTTTTTTTAACAAGCCAGATTAGATTTCAAAATGTAAATTGAATAATTCAAAAACGAAGAAATTTCAAAGAATTTTACAGTACATGTAACTATGCTTATATTATAGTTGTGATCGATAAAAGTCAGTCAGAGTACGGTCAAACCTCGATAATGTTTATTTCAAGGGACTGAGTAAAAAAATAAAATGTACATTAATAAGGATATACCAGGTGGGCAAGAAATAACGTGAGGTGTTCAGAACTCACTAGCAGGAATTCTATTAGGCCAACTGCAGTACATTTTGGTGTATATACTTAGTGGAACATGCAGTTTCGATTTCTGCAAAAAAAAATAGTACCAAATGTCGCCATAGGGGGCGCTTATTTCAAGAAAACAATGAATACATTTGCATAAGCGCGTTCCGTGTTGAGCAATCATGACAGTAAAAGGCAAGGCTGAGGATTTCTCATCATTCACGAACGAATGGCTTGACGATGACGCTTACTCTGCCTGACCGGGCGTTATTGGTCAAGTTATTTTATCAAAAGAGCGACAATGCAAGTGCTGCCTTAGTGAATTCCAGCGATTGAAAACGTTACGAAGAGGACCGATGAGCATAACTAACTTACGGAAAATGATTGAACGATTTGAATCTACCGGAACTCCAGGAGTGCAACCAGCCCAGGGACGCAAACGAATCGGGCAGCAACACGTTGAAGAAGTTGTAACTGCTGTTGTGGAACAGGAGATGACTACTGTACAGGGTACCAGCAGTGCACACGCAATAGCACGCCAAACAGATATCCCATATTCGACGGTGAGGAAAATATTGCATAAGATATTGACATTTTATCCCTATAAACTCACTCACACCTGTTCAACAATTGCTTCCTGGAGATGAACGTACCCGAACTGACTTTTCATTGAGATTTTTAGCACGTATGGAAGTGGATGATGCATGGCCATGGCAAATTTTATGGAGTGATGAGACACGTTTTTATTTGAATGGTGATATCAATACCCACAACTGCCGTATTTGGGCTGCATCAAATCCACGAGTGTGTCTGCCAACTTCTATGCATTCACCGAAACTAACAGTATGGTGTGGCTTTACTGCTTCTTTCATCATGGGCCCGTACTTTTTTGAAGAAATCCGTCCCCGTGGACCGGTGACTTGTTGCGTCAATTCTGCCAGGTATGCCGATATGCTTGAGAATTTGGTGATACCACGATTGCAGGAAAAGGGTTGTCTGGATTCTACCATTTTTATGCAGGATCGGACGTCAGGTGCAGCAGATCTTGTGAGAACGTTTTTCAGACGACAGAATAATTAGTCGTGCATTTCCCATGGTATGGCCACCCAGGTCGCCTGATCTCAACCCTTGTGATTTTTGGTTATGGGGATATTTGAAAAGCCTTTTGTGCATCAAGCATATGTTCCTGACCTCTCAACCTTAAAGGATCAAATAACGTTACATATCAGACTAATTAATGCAGATATGCTGCGAGCTGCCGTAGAAAATGTCGTGTACCGCATGCAGCTATTGGAACAGCACACTGGTGGTCATACTGAAACACATTTGGAATTAAAAATGAAACATTGTTTATTGTTGTTACTAAAGTTGGTTTGTACGGTATTTGTTCATTTGACAATTAGGTATTCATTGTCTTCTTGAAATAAGCGCCCCCTTTGGCGACTTTCGGTACTTTTTTATTTTGCAGAAATCGAAACTGCATATTCCACTAAGTATACACACCAAAATTTACTGCATGTGGCCTAATAGAATTCCCGCTAGTGAGCTCTGAACACCTCACGTTATTTCTTGCCCACCCGGTATATTATCCGACTTTGAAATACGGTTCGCCGAAAATCCCAAGTTGTGTTTTGAAATTAGCTTGAGACTCTTGCATGTTACGTATAATTTCCACACACTTATTTATTTATTTGGGGGGGGGAACTTCGTTGTCAAAGCTTGTCTACATGAACATACACACACCGGCCAATAAATTAGAAACCTTCGTTCAATATGGTATTGACCCTCCTTTGGCTGTAATTACAGAAGATATGCGGTTTGGCATGGACTCTACAAGGTGTTGCAATGCAGGTAAGGTAATCGCAGACCAGGCATTCGTCAGAGAGGCCTTCAGGTCCTGCAGAGTAGACAGAAGCGGATGCCTTCGACGAATGTCTCTTTCCAACATGTCCCAAACATTCTCAAACGGATTCAAATCCGGACTTCGCGCTGGCCACGGTAGATGTTGCAACTCGGTGTCACGTTCAGAAAACCACTCCTGAACAATTCTTGCTCGATGGACAGTAGCATTGTCGTCCATGAAGAACCCGTCACCATTTGGGTACAAATGCACCATTGCAGGATGGACTTGATCTGCAACAATGTTCAGATAGTCTTTGGCTTTCACCCGACTGTCAAGGAATATCAGGGGACCCTTGCCATACCGAGAAAACATGGCCCATACCGTGACACCTCCTCCTGCAGCTTGAACTGTGTTCACAACACGTGAGGGGTCCATCGCTTCGTGGGGTTGCTGCCAATTCTCTGCCGGCCATGGGTGCAAAACAATGTGTAACGTGACTCATCCGACCACATCAACTTTTCCCAGTCATCTACTGTCAAGTCACATTTTCTCTTTACACCACTGCAGGCGAACTTTCCGGTTTGTTGCCGACAACAGGTGCTTTCTCACTGGCATGCGACTTCCCATCCCTATTCGGTTCAACTCTCGGCGCATTGTTCTGGAGGAGATGGGCTGCGATGATCTTTCATTGAAGTCGGCCGTCAGTTGTTCTATCTCCGACCTTTTGCCGCACAATCCGTCGCAGACGATGTCGGTCCCTGTCTGTATTGATTGTTTTTGATCCACAATTCTGCCGTTTCGACAACCTTTGTGGATTCCGTTTCCACGCATTGACCACCTTTTGAGATACCGGTCAGTTGTACTGTCCTGGAAATCGTAGCTCCAGCTAGACAGGCTCCCACAATAACTGCTTTTTGGAACCCAGACAGGTCTGCTGTTTTCCCCATTTTGCTCAACTTGAGCAGCTGCAGCTTAGAATGAGCATGTACCTCACATGATTGCATTCATTTGCATAGCACAATCGTTTCTGACCTGTGACCCCGCTTTACATATCAGTACAGTAATTCATCACGGGTTTCTAATTCATTGGTCAGTGTGTGTAGAGTGGGTCAATCTTGTCAAAAAAAAAGAAAAAATGTGTGTCCAATGTTTTTTTTAAATGCTATTTAAGTGCCCTCATAGGGGTGGGGTGGGGTGTAACTTTGAAATTTCAAATGGGAACCCCTAAATTTTTTTTTTTTTTTTTTTTTTTTTTTTTTTTTGCAGATTTGGATTCTATGGAAAAATATTACATTAATTTTACCCCCCCAAATTTTTTTTTAATCTTTTGTAGATGGCGCTGTAATTGCAAAAAAGTCAAACTAGTGCGAATATCTCAAGAAGTCCACTTCAAATCAAAAAAGCATGACTAATGAATTTTTTTTTTCAAACAAAAATATAAAGTAAAACCCCAATTTTACATTTTTCGTTGGTTAGGCAAAAAAAAAAAAAAAAAGGCACCCTGTATAGACTGTTATTGTCGTCATCCACTTTATCACCAGATGTATCATACGTTTTTGTCACAGTTAACGTATTCACCATGATCAACTACTATCTCAGCAAACTCATTTCGCACTAAACTTTCAAACTCTGCTACAACAACTACATCCTGAGGTAAATCTGCAAATCCAGCTTTCAGCAAAGAATGAGCTATGCAGCTCTTTGTGGTACTGTACCATGCTGACGATATCAGGAGCAGATATAAAGTGCAGCAACAAACAAATTGTTTGTGTATACGAGCAAATATCAAGTGGAACACTTAGGGTTGCTTATTTTCGGTCTTTTTCTTTTTATGTTTGTTCAATTCCTGTTTCGTTGTGGAAAAAGAGTTTTATTTTATTCCAAGATCCGTGGTTCGAGGTGAAGTCCCGTGAACTCCTCTCCGGTTTTGGGCCGGAGTCTCGGGTTTTTGCCTTATTTCTCCAGTCTCCAGTTTGCAGCCGTAACTGTGGGACTCGAAAGTCACATTGAAGGTTAGGTTAGGATAATAAATTATAACATGACCTGCATGGAGTTTTATGAATATATTAAACATCCAGAACGGTTAAGTTCACTGAAAAGTTGTTGGGAGAATTCAAAATATACATTCAAATTTAATAAAATGTGACATTTGTATTTTTAATATGAATCTTGTAATTTAAATGGTAAGCGTTTACATTTTTTGTATCATGTAATTTTACATACAATTTATACATTATTTGAAAGCAATGTGACTTCATTAATCCCACAATGCCCATTTCCGGTATTCAATCTTAAAACTTCGGCTATGGTCAAAAACTCTCACCGGTGAGAAGAGTTAGCGCTTGGTCGGTCAGAAATCCTGGTGAGAAAACTGTGACGTCATTTTAATGCGGTCAAAAACGCCAGTTAGCGCTGTTATGCCCAACCGGTTACTCTAACCGTCCTCACCGAGAAAAAGACGGTTAGGCCAGTGAGAAATTACGTCATCATTCTCTCACCGGTGAGGGTTTTTGACCACAGCCATTGACTTCTGGTTTGCCAATTTCCGGTTCTCCGGTTTTGAAACTCTCTGAAGGTGGCAACCCTAGGAACACTGCAGAAAAAATGTAGCATGTGGGGAAATGTACCGGGTATATAAACAATTCCAGAACAGGGAATATACACGTCTTGTCAAACTCATAGAGGGTGGGGTGGGGGGGCAACTCTGAAATTTCAAATGGGAACCCCCTATTTTCAATGATATTTTAAGGCTGTGGCTATGTTCACGGCTACCGTGAAGGCGTAACGGCTCACGACAGTAAGGAGAGGCGTCATTTTTATGAGAAATGACGTCACAGTTGTTGCCAGGAGTTGGAAAGAAAAGAAACGGAAACATTTTTTGTAGGGGGAGAGGGAAATATAAACCTTTATAACTCAAAGCTGGCTCAGAAGTAAACAAGTTATTTACAAAAAAAAAAATGGTCTTAATGTGAGGAGTTCATACATGTCGAATTTATTGAGTTTGATTTGCTGGTATGAACGCTACAGCCATACCTTCAGTTATTTCCAAAGAAGGTTAACCAATTGTCATAAAAATACGTCAAGGCACAGTATAAAGTACTCTCAAATATTAATTTGGTTCTGCTTTTTGCCGTTTCGGAGGAGATAGTTGCAATACATATGTAGAGACGGAATTTTTTTTAATTTCAATATATTTTCTGGAATCATGAATTTTTAAGTCAATTTCAGAAAGAAAAAAATTGAGTTCGGGAAACGAACACATAGGCCTTCACTCTTGATAGGCCAACAAGGGGTGAAACAGTCATGATAATCTATCTATATATATAAAGAAGGATGTTTGTGGGTCTGTCTGTAGGTCTGTTTTTTATACAAATCTACAGTTTTATTCCGATCTTGATGAAATTTCGCATACATGGCCTTCAAAGCAAGAGGAAGGTCACTGTCTACCTCAGATTTCGGAAAAATAATAAATATCGATAAAAAATCGATATTCATGGTTATGGCAAGGCATATTAATGAGAAATATCTCATGACCAACAATGCAAGGCAAAGTTGGTACAACAATAGGTATCAACAATGGTATCAGCACGCAATTCACAAACACACTGCATGAACCAACAATCAATATCTCATGACCAACAATGAAAGGAAAAGTTTGTGCAACAATAGGCCCATTGTGTTCGCATCAACAATGGTCTCAATGCGCAATTCAACACTAACAATGAGCACAGAATGATGATGTAATGTTAAAGCAATCTTTCCAAGAATTATAACAATGAATAGAATTGTTATAAAATGATGATGTAATAACAATGCATAGAATTCCTGTTATTCAGGCTTTTCTTAGAAAAGAGAGTTCTTAGTACTTAACAATTTCTTGAAAATCTTTAAAAATGATCAGTAACTGGAGATAATGAGTTAGCAGACTATTGAGAAAGAGTGAAAGACGATAGAGGAAGCACTACTTTAGTTCCGTGGTGTATTCAGCAAATGGTAAATCAGTAAATAGAAGAATCGGCGACCGCTAGACTACACTGTGATGAAGTGATTTTCAACTTATTATCACTTCGTTAGCAGTCCTTCCTAAGAAGGGTGCCAACAAAAAAATAAAAGGGAGAGGGATCGATTTTGATATGCGTAAAGAGGTTTATTTACAAAACAAATAGACAAGATAAATACAAAGTACAAATAGATACAATTATATAGATAAAATGAAGCAGATACAGAATAGGCAGTAAACAACAAGTAGCTGCCTCTAGCTAAATCATCTAAATGACAACTGTATGATCCGGTATTACTTAGCACCAGTCTAAACAAACAACTCCCAATTACTTATCACATCAAACCTAAACAAGGGACAAGGGAAGCCCTGTGTGCATACAGGTTACATACACGAACCTAAAATCGTGTTCCCAAAAGCCTCAAAAGGGGTTGGATAGTGCAAGGGGATACCAAAGCCAACACACTGGATCCTACACCAGAGGGCTACCAAAACCCGAACCAAAACGGGACAAATCCACCTCTACAACTAAACCAAACACCCACCAGGCAACCAAATCAAGTACCCAGCATGCACACAACAAAAACCAAACCTTCCCCAAAACAATATAAAAGTTTAGCTACCCACTGTGCTAAGAATACCTTCACATAAAATTGCCTTACAAAATCATCCAATAAAAGACAAATAAAATGGTAGATTGAAACAAGATCAAAATAGAGGCAAGCAGAGATGACACAAACTAGCGCATAACTAAGCCAAAGATTCTCCCCAATAAAACATAAGATAGATAGTCACACCTAACATAGGGACACAATAATCACACCGTGCAATCTGGTCACTGACATGGAACTTCCGCCATGTAACACAAAGAAAATAGGGCATGGTCGCTACAGTGGTAATCAAAGCCAACCTACCGGATCCAACACCGGCAACATAGAACCCGAAATCCAGTCCGAACAAATGGGACTAGCCATTCAAAATAACGGGTCTACACATCCACTGCCAACAAGCCACAATACCAATGCCCCTACACAACACCAGTACCAAGATTGCACAAAAACCTAAAAACCCCAAACAATCCAAAAAAGAAGGCTGCTTAGCTACCCCATGCGCTAGTAAGCAAAATCTACTGAATGCTCCACTATTGATCTATACAAAAATAATACAATCCAACTACAGCAATTCAATGATGCTATAATCATTAATAACAGTGCTTAATCCAAGTTGGCTAATCCAACCACAACATAACAAGCTATTCTAAACTTAAAGTTACATCGCACTTACAATAATACAATCTCATAATTCATTCATAAATTAATCTCCCTAAGCTATTACAAAATCCAAAATCAACTATCAAATGAATAACTTATACTTCGATCTACTTCTCATTCATAACATTCAAAATACAGATAAGTCACAATTCTGCCATACTAATAAACTTGATAGTTCTAAACAATTCCCTGATAAGAATACAATAAAGCAGACCTTCACAATCCGAAGTTAACAATTTTACAAACTATAAAATTAAATTCAATCCATAGCTGTCTAAATGATACTAAACGTTTTTTTTTTAACACTTCAAAAGATTACAATCAAAAGCTCCCTCTAATCACAGCATAAATCCTATTAAATCCAATCCCGCTATAATTCCTATCCACAATCCAAATTTCCAGAACTATCACTATCACTAAATTTCTCTTAAGCTTTATACTAGATCCCAACATAAAGAAACGAATAATCTAAGGACATCAATAATACAATAAATTACCACGTGGTTTTCTCTTTCCGTAAATGAAAGAAGGTTAGGCCTAACCATCGATTACAAAATACAGGAACCCAATCCGGGCAGTACGACTATTCCCGGGTTGCAGTCATCTGCTTCGGCATCGTCGTCTTCTTCCTCCTGGTCTTCCATCTTAAATGGGTCTAGCTGGATTCGTCTCTGGATCAGGAATCTCCTGAATGCTGCTGCCGACCCCCTTTTTATACTCCAGGCAAATCCCGCAGAGAATCATGGGATCGCCCTCTAGTGGTGAACCTGGAATTTCTCATTCAACTTCCGGAATCGAAAGTGACAACACAGTTGGAGAAGGAATCGAAATTCGATCCTCCCAGCATGCATTGCCACAGCCAAAAACAGCTTAATCACAAAATAGTTCAAAACCTAATAAATCTGATTAATTGAATTCAAATTCTTAACTATTATAATTTTTACACAACAAGTACAATGATTCTTTAAGAAATACAGATTCAAAAGACAACCTTTTGACTTAAAATCATAAGAAATAGGCCTCGACGGGCGATAGGCCTAACGGCCGAATGGCAAACTTCGCTATCACAAGAGGAGGTTTTGTACCCATGGGGGGAAAAAGGTATCACGATATCCTAAACATTCATAGGCTTAAGATTGATCAAAAGAAACATATTCAAAAAAACAAAATACTTTTGACACCAGAAGGTGGCATGTAGTCCTTTTCTAAGGGAGGACTACTGTAACCCTTTACAGATAAGAACAAAATAATTAAACAACAAAGTGACTATGTCACAACACAAAGTGATGAATGGCCAATTTTTGCTTCAAGACATCGAAAGAATAAAGGAAATTGCAACAACACTAAGTACACATCTGAGGTAAGATTACGTGACTAAGAAATTATTTAGACTAGCAGTGGCATCCTTGGAGAGGTCCAGCCATTGTGAGCCTTTAAAAAGATTTTTTTCGAATTTTCATTAAGAATTTTTCTACTGTATTAATTCTAAGCATTTTCATGTGTTAATTTTTAAGATATTGCAAAATTTAATTTAATTTTTTGAGATTGTTCTGTTTACATCCAAGTGTAATTATCCCGGGCAACGCCGGGTACCTTTGCTAGTCTTCTATATATATAAAGAAGGATGTCTGTGGGTCTGTTTGTATGTTTTTTATACAAATCTACAGTTTTATTCCGATCTTGATAAAATTTCGCATACATGACCTTCAAAGCATGAGGAAGGTCACTGTCTACCTCAGATTTCGGAAAAATAATAAATATCGATAAAAAATCGATATTCATGGTTATGGCAAGGCATTTTAATGAGAAATATCTCATGACCAACAATGCAAGGCAAAGTTTGTACAACAATAAGTATCAACAATGGTATCAGCACGCAATTCACAAACACTGCATGAACCAACAATATATATCTCATGACCAACAATGCAAGGCAAAGTTTGTGCAACAATAGGCCCATTGTGTTCGCATCAACAATGGTATCAACGCCCAATTCACCAATAACAATGAGCACAGAATGATGATGTAATGTTAAAGCAATCTTTCCAAGAAGTATAACAATGAACATAAAATGATGATGTAATATGGATAAGTTTCAATTTGTAACAATGCATAGAATTCCTGTTATTCAGGCTTTTCTTAGAAAAGAGAGTTCTTAGTACTTAACAATTTATTGCAAATCTTTAAAAATGATCAGTAACTGGAGATAATGGAGAGTTAGCAGACTATTGAGAAAGAGTGGAAAGACGACAGAGGAAGCATTCCTTTAGCTCCGTGATGTATTGAGCAAATGGGAAGCAAGTAAATAGAAGAATCGGCGACCGCTGGACTGCACAAAGTGATGAATGGCCAAGTTTTGCTTCAACACAACGAGAGAAGAGTGGAAATTGCAACAACACAAAGTATACATCTGAGGTAAGATTACGTGAGTAAGAAATTATTTAGACTAGCAGTGGCATCCTTGGAGAGGTCCAGCCATTGTGAGCCTTTAAAAAGTTTTCTTTCGAATTTTCATTAGGAAATTTTACTGTATTAATTCTAAGAATTTTCATGTGTTTATTTTTAGGATATTGCAAAATTTAATTTAATTTTTTGAGATTGTTCTGTTTACATACAAGTGTAATTATCCCGGGCAACGCCGGGTACCTTTGCTAGTAAAGTTTATAAATACAGACTTATTATCATCCCCCCCTCCTCCTCGTCCACCGACTAAGAAATTTGTACTCCACTAAGCCTGTGTACTCAAATATTGAAATTTAAATACTATAAATCTTGGAAAAATTATGACCCCCTTTTATTTATTATTTATATAATTTAGCAAACAGAATGCGATTTCCGAAGTTGAAAAAGTGGTTTTTGATGCCGTTCATTTATAAAACTCTTGATACGACTTGAACCTTCTTCCTATTGAATATATTTTTCCAATTGAATATTTACACAATATGTTCGTCCGCAGCACGAAAAGTGTCGCGAAACTACTCCCTGCAATAAGGTGTGACGTCACTCTATGCTGTCGTGAGCCATTGTGCCTTCACGGTAGCCGTGAACGTAGCCACTGCGCTTCAGATTGGTGTGTTTTCAATTGATCCAACAGTTTAGGAGATAAAGGCACCGAAATTGTGTACTTTTAAAGTTTTGAACCCAATTTTATCGATGAAGACAAAGAAATAGAGGATGGGTGGGTCTTAGAGAGATTCCCATTCTACTTTTTGATGGTCTCTATGCATGTGCGCATGCATTAAAAAAGTTTGGATTTTTGAAATTCTGACTTTGGATTCTCTTTGTTTTCATCGATAAAAACTGTTCCACACTTTTAGTGCTTCTTTCTCCTAAACGGTTGGATCAATTAAAGAAACTCCAAGAATAAAACATTTTCTAATGTGTACAATCTGAAAATATCATGGAAAATAGGGGTTCCCATTTGAAATTTCAAAGTTGCCTCCCACCCCATCCTCTACGAGGGGTGCAGGGGACTAATTTTGGCACTATTAAATAGCATTCAAAAACATATTTGACCTTCCTTTTTTCTTTTTTTTTGACAATACGTGTATTTTTTGAGATATTATACCATTCCGGGACTTTTTATTCACCCGGTATATAAAGCAGGACTATGGATCAAGCGGTTCTACATTAACGAGGTTCGACTATAGCGTTTTTTCTTACTTTCTTAAACAATAGACTTCTTTGATCTTGTTTGAATCGAATGACCTAGGCATACTTAGGAGAATTTATTTTTCATATAAAGAGGGTGGTAGTAGTATTGGAGACAGAAACCACCACTACTTTCGTTTACTAATGCCCATGCTCTATTTCAAATAGTATGAAAAATAAACTCGCGGATTCAGCCAATCGTAAGATTTAATCCAACTCATTTGCAAATGATGGTACTTTGTAACAAAGGTGTTCCAAGGGCCAGCAGACTGAATATGTGGTCCTTATTAACCAGAGGTATGTTTTAAGCGATTCTGTTATTATCCGTCGGCTGTAGCATAGAAAGCCGAAAAAAATTGGCCTGTTTAAACAGAGTCCTTATTATCAGAGTTTACTGTACATGATTACTGACCAACATCCAGCGAAGTGTCTCCCACAGGCTAGTCAGGCCCAAAGTAGGGTGATAATGCAGAAAAAGAAGAAACTGGAAATTATATTTCATAATTTAAAATGTTCCTTTAATTAAACGTCCGCTACTTTCCAGAACTAAGTTATATCAGGGATGGATGAAACGTCGGCTACTTTCATCCATCCCTGGTTATATATTGTTTCAGCGTTCTATTAATGTTTGTCTAATTTTGTTTTTCGCTTTGTTACATCTGGACCTGGACAATATTCTTTTGTGCAATAATGTTATGGCTGAAACTGCTTCTGAAGAGAGGGCAAAGGAGGTTCAGTGCATGAGAATATCCCACAGAAGTTTTGTATTCATATTATATAAAAAAAAAAATTAACATTTAAATAAAATGATATACCGGGTGGGCAAGAAATAACGTGAGGTGTTCAGAGCTCGCTAGCGGAAATTCTATTAGGCCAAATGCAGTACATTTTGGTGTATATACTTAGTGGAACATGCAGTTTCGATTTCTGCAAAAAAAAAAAAAAAATAGTACCAAAAATCGCCAAAGGGGGCGCTTATTTCAAGAAAACAATGAATACATTTGCATAAGCGCGTTCCGTGCAGAGCAATCATGACAATAAAAGGCAAGGCTGAGGATTTCCCATCATTCACGAACGAATGGCCTGACGATGACGCTTACTCTGCCTGACCGGGCGTTATTAGTCAAGTTGTTTTATCAGAAGAGCGACAATGCAAGTGCTGCTCTTCGTGAATTCCAGCGATTGAAAACGTTACGAAGAGGATCGATGAGCATAACTAACTTACGGAAAATGATTGAACGATTGGAATCTACCGGAACTCTAGGAGTGCAACCAGGCCAGGGACGCAAACGAATCAGGCAGCAACACGTTGAGGAAGTTGCAACTGCTGTTGTGGAGCAGGAGATGACTACTGTGCAGGGTACCAGCAGTGCACACGCAATAGCACGCCAAACAGATATCCCATATTCGACGGTGAGGAAAATATTGCATAAGATATTGACATTTTATCCCTACAAACTCACACCTGTTCAACAATTGCTTCCTGGAGACGAACGTACCCGAACTGACTTTTCGTTGAGATTTTTAGCACGTATGGAAGTGGATGATGCATGGCCATGGCAAATTTTATGGAGTGATGAGGCACATTTTTATTTGAATGGTGATATCAATACCCACAACTGCCGTATTTGGGCTGCATCAAATCCACAAGTGTGTCTGCCAACTCCTATGCATTCACCGAAACTAACAGTATGGTGCGGCTTTACTGCTTCTTTCATCATCGGCCCGTACGTTTTTGAAGAAATCCGTCCCCGTGGACCGGTGACTTGTTCCGTCAATTCTGCCAGGTATGCCGATATGCTTGAGAATTTTGTGATACCACGATTGCAGGAAAAGGGTTGTCTGGATTCTACATTTTTATGCAGGATGGTGCGCCACCGCACATCGGACGACAGGTGCAGCAGATCTTGCGAGAACGTTTTTCAGACAACAGAATAATTAATCGTGCATTTCCCATGGTATGGCCACCCAGGTCGCCTGATCTCAACCCTTGTGATTTTTGGTTATGGGGATATTTGAAAAGCCTTGTGTATCAAGCACATGCTCCTGACCTCTCAACCTTAAAGGATCACATAACGTTACATATCAGACTAATTAATGCAGATATGCTGCGCGCTGCCGTAGAAAATGTCGTGTACCGCATGCAGCTACTGGAACAGCACACTGGTGGTCAGATTGAAACACATTTGGAATTAAAAATAAAACATTGTTTATTGTTGTTACTAAAGTTGGTTTGTATGGTATTTGTTCATTTGACAATTAGGTATTCATTGTTTTCTTGAAATAAGCGCCCCCTATGGCGACTTTTGGTATTATTTTTTTTTTTTTTTTTGCAGAAATCGAAACTGCATGTTCCTCTAAGTATATACACCAAAATGTACTGCATTTGGCCTAATAGAATTCCTGCTAGCGAGCTCTGAACACCTCACGTTATTTCTTGCCCACCCGGTATATCCTACGCTTTGTACAAATGTAAATACACATATGTACCGTAATTTTTGGGATATAATACACACCCCCACCAATATGTTTTTTAAAATCTTATTTTCATTGCTTTTGTTATCAGAATATTAAATCATATTTATACAGGGTGATTGAGAAAGGTAGGTCAAGAATGAAATACCATGTGCAGTTTGGGTCAGGAAATGCATCCTTATAGAGATAATGCAATTTGTACGAGGTAGGAATGACATTACAGTAGGTGTTCAAAATGCTGACCCTGAGCCTCGATGCAGGTGTTTAGTCTGCGGACTAAAGCTCTAAGTATATACCGGGTGTATTCAAAAATGACCGGTATATTTGAAAAATCAATAAAAACTAAACGGGCACTGATAGAAATACACCATTTGTTGCAATATGCTTGGGACAACAGTAAATTTTCAGGCAGACAAACTTTCGAAATTAGTAGTTACAATTTTCAACAACAGATGGCGCTGCAGGCGATTTGAAAGATATAGAAGAAAACGCAGTCTGTGAGTTCGCCATTCTGTAAGTCGTCTTTCTGCTGTAAGCGTGTGCTGTTCAGAGATTGGAAGTTTGCTGTGAAAAAATGGTTTATTCCTTAGAGGATTTTTCTGGTGTTGGAATTCCACCGCCTAGAACACAGTGTTGTTGCAACAACACGAAGTTTTCAACAGAAGTTTAATGTAACCAAAGGACTGAAAAGCGATAGAATAAAGATACACTGGTTTCTGGTAATTTCGTTCTGAGACTACGCCATATTATTGCTGCGTATGGTGGATATGTGGAAAATATCATAGTTTAGATTTTTCCAGACTACAGCGCCATCTGTTGTGGAACATTGTAACTAATTTCGAAAGTTTGTCTGCCTGAAAAATTTACTGTTGTCCCAAGCATATTGCAACACACGGTGTATTTCTATCGCTGCCCGTTTAGTTTTTATTGATTTTTTCAAATATACCGGTCATTTTTGAAACACCCGGTATACACTACACCTGTTGCTCTACCGTAAAGTCGCAAAAAGCTTCAATCAGTAGTGTGTAAGACCACCCCGAGCTGCTATCACTGCGTCCACCCTACATGGCATACTGTCCACAAGTTTACGGTATGTGTCCACAGGTATTGACCTCCATTCCTCGAGGAGTGTCGTGGTCAGTTCCTGGGCAGATGTAGGGCGAACCATCCTGGATCTCGCACGTCGTTCCAATTCGTCCCAAAGATGTTCGATGGGGTTGAGATCAGGACTCTGGGCGGGCCAATTCAGTTCTTCAACCCGCATCTCCTCAAACCAGTCAGATATGGATTTTGCTTTGTGGCAAGGCGCATTGTCGTGCTGGAAGAGGAACGGCCCGTCACCGAAGTATTCCCACAGCGCTGGAAGTGCCCCGTTATCCAGAATGGCCCTGTAGCCATCGGCATTGAGGTTTCCGTTCACCTTGATGACCGGGCCCAGTCCAGTCCAGGAGAAACACCTCAGGTGTTCACAGGGGTGTCCCAACTCCTTTGATCATGTTGTGTAGAGCTTTACTGCGGACGAGATTCTCGCGAACTCTGGCGAAGATGTCCGGAGAATCACTGATTCTCCACACGCTGTAACAATTTTAGTAGCTTCAGTAGCATTACCCTGTGCCTCGCTGTAGAGGAGATGCATGTCTGCTAGCTCCGCATTAGTCAAGCGATCCATTGTACGACAATGGAGTTACATGTTTCGTTTCCTCTCTTTTAAAGGAGAGAACACGAACAATTTACATGTTTAGATCCTAATTTACATGGACCCTACCATTGCCGTCTGGGTAATGCACATCCATTCCTACCTCGTACAAGTTGCATTACCTCTGTAAGGTTGAATTTCCGGACCTATGTTTATAGGAAAAATATTGTTTCCCGTTAACATCTATTGGCTGGCGTCAGAAATGACGTCATCCTGTCGTTCAACTTATGTGGTGGCAGCTATACGAGTACATACAGTATATGTAAAATAAAAGTTTAAAAAAATCATCACTGTGTATTATGAAGAACTGCGTATAATTATCACACTTTGTTGTCATGATTTTCGTGCAGCAGCGGCAGAGGGCTGACTTTGATTTTAAAGCTATCGTATATGTACTGGTATACAAATACACTATACAGTCTATAAAATAATACAATATACAGTACTTTAATTCACTTTTTTTTTCCAATCTCCTGTCGCAAACTACAATTGCAAAAGCAAATTCTCAAAATCAAGTTGGTGACAACCGTTAACCTAAAAAATCAGCGATCATGAAATATTTTCAACCTTCAGTGCGTTTTTCTTTCCAAATCGTCAAGAACGTTTCATCAAGAAAGCCAATGCAGTTCAGTACATTAAACAGTGTATAAGTACTTTAATTCGCTGCTTTTTCTCAATTTCCCGTCCACTTTTCCGTCACCAAAAGCGAATGCAAAAGTGAAATCTCAAAAACAAATGAAATGCTGTGTGACGAACTTCAAACGAAACTAGTATATAATATTTAATCTAGTGGTACATTACAGTAATTAAACAGTCTGTACAAGATAGATAGATATTATTTTGTAATATAATATTCATTTGTTTTGTTTACAAGGCTCTGATGCGTAATATACACGGGTGCGTGTTATATGCGGAAAATTACGGTATATAAATGTGCAATGACATAATGCCAAGGAATTCCAAGAAAATAATGACTGCATTTTTACTTTTATTGTCTTACTGTTGCAATGACACATGTAGTGCTTAAATATTACATTCCGTCCAAAAATTAGTCGAAATAGGGATGTTACAACAATAAAGAAAATAATCAGTAAACATTATTCCTCTGTTTCATCTTTGTAAAAGATAGCCATGAGAGCAATTTCATACTGTTTTTTTTTTTTTTTTTTTTTTGGAACCATGAAAAGAACTTTTTCTGGAAAACTTTAATGTCTTCTCTAATATCTTTTAGATGACTGTGTCACATGGCTAAATCCATATAAAATTTTCTAATGCTGCACAGAAGCTTTTTTATTTTGTCCACCCAGCTGTTTATTCATTCTACCCTACAAATAATGAGTTTCTGCAGAGGACGAGTCCATTTTACCAGAAAATAAATTTGAATTCCAATCAATCTTTTTTTTTTGTGATGTATTTTTTCATCATTAAAACTGGGATTGAGGAGTATTCAGAAAAAATTCAAGAGCAGGTGTTGTTAAAGTATTTAAAGACCAGACTGTGAGCTGGAAAATGGGGTCTGAACGTGCGAGTTACGGCCATCAGCGACTAGTCAATGTTCGGGCAGAACGGAGAGTGGCAAGACTGGTACAAGACAACAGAAGGGCAGCAGTGCATCAAATCAGGGATACTCTCAAATCATTTCTGAATGCACTGTTTTGACATGCACTGCATCGTATGAGTTAAGGAAGCCGAAAGCCTATTCGAACACATTTGCTGTCTCCAATTTGCACGGGAACACAAGGATTGGGCAGTCGAGCATTGGAAAAAAATCATGTGGTCCAATGAATCAGGTTTCCAGTTGCATCATTATGATGGCAGAGTGAGAATTTGGCAGAAACATCATGAAAGCATGGAACAACCCTTCAAGTGGTGGGGGGGCAGTGTTATGGTTTGGGGCGTTTTCCTGGCATGATTTGGGTCCTTTAATTAGTGTGGAACAACGTCTGAATAGTACAACACAACTAAGTATTGTTGCTGTTCAAGTTTATCCTACCATGGAGATGGCTTCTTCCATTGAGGCAATATACCATGCTACAGTGCTCGTTTTGTGCAGGAGTGTTTTCAAGAACATGAAAGAGACTTTACCTTGCCCCCACAATTAGATCTCGATTTGATTCAGCATTTGTGGACAAAGTTGAAACAGCCATCAGGCAAGTGGTTCCACAACCATCCTATCTCACACAACTGGACAGTGCTATTCATCCCTCCCTCCACGCTCCTGCGATATCACACCTATGGACATCACCTTTCAACATCTTGTGGCAAGAAGAATTATTGTAGTATTGAAGGCAAAAGGTGGCCCAACGAAGTACTGCTTGGGTTTGTCATAATCTGGCCACTCCATGGCCATACCAGGGGGACGGAAGGGCTGGGATTGAGGGGGGCTACAGCCCCCTCCCCCCGAAATTGACAGGGGACAGACAATTTCCTACTGGGCAGTTTCCCACCCGGACAATTTCCTACCGCCAGATTTTACATACATTAATAGCATACATACACTACCCTATCAAAAGTCATGGGACAACCCTGATTTGATTTCACTGTTGGCATTCTATCCAGCACTACGTAACAGAGAGTATGCTATTATGAGATGATGCTTGCGTGAATGCTGTAAGAATGTCTCAAAGAAAAGAGCTTTCAGACTTCCAAAGAGGTACAATTGTTGGGTGCCATCTCGCAGACAAAACTGTTAGAGCGACGACATTGGACTCTGGATCAATGGCGAATGGTTGAATGGAGTGATGAATCCTGCTACACCATCTGGCAATCGGATGGATGGTTTTGGGTATGGCCAACGTTATCTGCCAACCTGTGTTGAGCCCACGGTGAAGTTCGGCTGAGGGTTGGTGATG
Source organism: Rhysida immarginata (assembly GCA_023313115.1). Lineage (NCBI taxonomy): Eukaryota > Metazoa > Arthropoda > Chilopoda > Scolopendromorpha > Scolopendridae > Rhysida > Rhysida immarginata. Next base: position 138,753 of record JAHWFO010051685.1, on the reverse strand, counting down.
GTGTGGGGGTGCTTTTCATGGTATGGGTTGGGGGCAATCGTTTCTGTGGACGGACATCTAAATGCAGAGCGTTACCAAGATATTCTGGACAACGCAGCACTCCCATCTCTGTGGCAGCACTTTGGCAATGGCCCTTTTCTGTTTCAGCACGATAACGCACCTTGCCATAAAGCAAGGGCTGTAGGCACATGGTTTCATGAGCCCCGATCTGAACTCCATCGAACATCTGTGGGACGTGTTGGAGCGTCGATTGCGCGCTTGTGCGGCACGCCCGAAATCCGTGACCGAACTGTTCAAGACACTTATGGCAGAATGGCAAAGATTACCTGTCAAAACATATCAAAAACTTGTGGACAGTATGTCCCAGAGAGTAGAAGCTGTGATGGCAGCAAAACATGGACCAACAAGATACTAAAATATGTATATTTTTTAGTTTTCTATTAAAGTGATGGTGTCCCAAGATTTTTGATAGGGTAGTGTACACATACAATTAAACGATTTATATGTGCCCCAGGCCAGTCAGAACTTCCTGTATGGGCTTAACTGCTTCTCGAAACTGGTTGCAAGGCGGTTCTCGAAACATTCCGATAAAGTGACGGAAACGTTTGTTCTCTCGATATCGTGTTGCAAGGCGATGGGAAATTGTCCTACTTTCGTCGAGAACATAGTGCGACACCCTCCAGAACCTGGCCTATTTTGGTAAATATATTACAGTCAAATCTCGTTACCACGAACTAGTAAATGCATGCCATATCAGTTCGTAGTATTCGTAAATGCATGACCTGTTTACCACGAACTCTGTTCGTCTTTGCAACGCTTTGTATGAACACCACACAAAACAAGGTGGTAGTCTGCGTACATGATGTACATAAATACTGTACATGGATAGAAAAATTGTGCAGAAATTATATTGATATAATTTTTTCTACATTAATTCCTTAACCCTGTACTGTACATAACTGCTGTAAACCACGAACTTTTGACCTGAAAGTAGGTTCGACTTATCCGAGTTTTCATGAAAACCGAGTTCGTCGAAGAGCTAGTAAAATTGCATAAGAATAGCAGCCAGCCTACCAAACTGAGAAAATGAGTTCGAATTAGACGAGGATTCGTGGTATACACGAGTTCGGGCGAATCCGACTCGCACCTGCCCCATTTATTTAACAATGTAGCAGGGCTGCCAAGCCAAGAATTTTGCCCCTAGATTTAGGGAAATTTAGATCGATTTAGGGTAAAAATGTGGTATCTAGGGATTTGAGGAAGGAAAATATTACTTGTGTAAATTTTCAACCTTCTTTGGAAATTAGTTCCAAAAATTTATTCAAAATATGTATGATCAGTTAACAAAAACTGAAGATGAATGTAATAATACTGTGGCTTTAGTAGTTAAATCGTTTTGATGTTTAAAATAAATAAAACCAGTAAATAAATTATTTTTTATTTATATATAAAAATTTAATTTTTTTGTTTACCCCCCCCCCCCCCCCCCCTTGAAGTTAATAACAGGCCGGGAAGATACGAAATAGAGAGATTACCTTGAAGCAAATTTTTCTACAAGATCTGTCTAAAAAAAAAAACAGCCACAAGGCCAAAACTACCCAAAAAATGGGAAAAATATAACACTATACGCTTAGCCCTTGTTAAGGAGGTTTAATTTTTATTGACAAAAATCAGAGTAAGGATAATCACATTATAAATACGAAATGGAAAACAAAGGAAAGTACAAAATAAGCAAGCTTTCGAATATCAAATATAGTCTTCGGTTTCTTCTTTTTTCCTTAAATTTCTATTCGACAGTGCAACCACATGTAATCGATTCCGTTGAAACTTGCCAAACTTGACTGGTTAAACAGAGCAGATCTTCTGTTTCGAAAAATCAAAGGTTATTTAGCAAGGGTAAGGTAAAAAATACTTTAAAAAAAAGGAAAAAAGTAATTGATAGACAAAATTCGACAACAGCAAAATAATTTAGGACATTACTATCGCAGGGAATAACTCTTCAGAAGTCGACCCCGCGGGTAACAACTTAAACACACACAAAAAATACTTCCATTCGAAAGGGGTTTTATCTCCTACCAAGAATTCCGTTAATTACTTGAGATGCCACCCGTAACGAGTGCGCTAATCAAAGATCAACGTAAATTTTCCTTAATATTCCATAAGTCCCCGAGATCTATTCCGTCAAGTTACTCTTACATGCCGTTCTCAGGTTTAGCGAAAGAAGCTATCTTTCTCGATCCTAAAAGTAAAGGAATCAAATTGAACAAAAGAACACATAACACGCCATTTAAAGGCATTGCGGAATTATAAACAAACAATTACTAAATGAAGTCAGATTTAATTTTGGGTAACCCATTATCTCTATATTCTATTAACAGATTGTTTTCTTTTTTCTCTTCTTTTACTTAAAGTAACAGTCTGATCCTAAGGTGAATATTCGACACACTGGAGTTCTAAGAGGCTTGATTCCCAATGCGGAGGTACTCAGTCTCCATGGTTTTCTCTTGTAGAAATGCAAGTCTGACGCTAACGGGACGGCGTCGTGTAGACCTTTTGAAAATGGGAGGTCTACGGTAACCCTATGAGGAAGGAAAAAGAACGATAAAAAAGTTACTTTTTCGGTGGGAACACAGAAATTACTCCACAACGGTGTCTCAATATCATGGGTTTTCGTCAATAGGCCATATCCGTAGCCGTTGCTGACGTTCCCTTCATCGATCAATAAACTAAAGCTAAAGCCATAACTCCGGAGAGGTGCTGCGTAGTAGAGAGGAGAAGATCCTTCCTAGATCATGTCGTCGGCCCAAGTCTTCTTCTTGCTTGGCTCTGGCTTGGAGGGGGAAATCCTCTCTGGTGGATATAAGAGAAGTTTAAATACAACAATACATTGTTGGGGAAAAAGAACTTACGCTAACGACAACAATAAGAAAACTTGAGGCACGAGACCAAAAGATAATAAAATTAAACGCATGAAAAAAGGCTTAACACCCAGTTAGGCATAAGAAGCTAAATAAAGGCTTAAAATTAAGATAATCTTCTCTCGTTCTAGACATTAAATAGAAAAATATCTCAATAAATACAGGAACAAATAAAATGAACCCTCCATTCTCAAACATAAACAAATATTAAAAATTCACAGAGATCAAATAAATATTTATCAAATAACACAACTGTCGCACAAGATAAAAGTGGGGTGTTACAGTATGTATGTATATTTATATGTCTCTTATACAAATCTACAGTTTTATTCCGATATTGATGAAATTGTGCATAAATGACCTTCAAAGCAAGAGAAAGAGCACTGTCCTCCTGATATTTGTCCAAAAAAATTATGATACCCCCTAATGGTACCATAATGATACCCCCCTTAATGCAAGGACATGGAAACTTTCATTGCAAAGACATGGCTTGTAAAATATCAAACAACTCGTAACGACGTAGCATGCATCAACATAACAAGTACTTAATGATACTCTGTTTTGGTTTAATAGCACGTGCTCATGGTACCACATGATATCACTGGAAACTTCAAAGCAAAGATATGGCATGAAAATATCAAACAAGTCGTAACGATGTGTCATGTATGAATAAAACGATTAATTAATGACACCCAATATGGTTTTAGTAGCACGAGCTGTATTGTACCTTAAGGTACCATTGGAAACTACAATGCAAAGACATGGCAGGTAATGTATCAAACAAATCGTAACAACGTGTTATGCATGAATATAACGAGAAATTAATGATACTTGATATTGGTTTAGTAGTACGTGTTCTACTAAGGAGCCCGAGCAACGCCGGGTAAAACAGCTAGTTAGTGATAAAGTAGTTGGTTTCAGTGCGTTTTCAAACGCGTGTAGGCTTGCAGATAGTGCCCCGCACAAAGGTACCTCATCAAGGAAAGGGGGGGGGGGGGGAGTTACCTTACCAAGATAATTGAAACTTTTTTAATTACTATAGATTTGGGTTGCCACTTTTCAGAATTCGGGGAATTTTTTTAGGAATAAATGATAACTTTTCAGGGAAAGCTAGGGAATTTTTCCGCCCGATTCAGGGATGGCACTGTAGTAAGAATTGGCAGCCCTGCAATGTAGTAATATTAATTTTAAATTTTAGAAGAAAAATTATTTTAGAAAATTGTAAGTAATGCTTTTCCTTGGCCTTTTTGTCAGAGAATAATTTTATTTATTATGAACGTTTCCAAAACTTTTTTTCCTCTGACTTTTTTTTTTGCCAAAACTTTTTTTCCTAAAACTTTTTTCACCTACAATCGTGCATGACATCATGATGACTGTCAAATTTGAGATTCGACCCAAAAAA
>JAHWFO010051685.1:118692-129433 GCA_023313115.1 Rhysida immarginata | reverse complement strand
TGGGAGCATTATCTTGCTGAAATACCCAATCATTTCCAGCCATAATTGGTCCAAAATCAGGGAAAATGTCTTTCAGCATCGACAAATACCCTCGTGCATTGATTCGTCCACTGAGAAACTTCAAGTCACAATTCTTCTGGAAACCAATTGCTCCCCAGATCATTACAGATCCACCGCCAAGCTGTCTTTGTGAAAGAACTTGTTTTTCTTTTCGCAAATCGTGAAAATAGTATGAGAATCCTTCTGGTCCGTCAAGTTCGAACTTCTTTTCATCTGTGAATATGACATTTTGCCATTCTGAAGTCCAACCCATGTATTTTCTGGCAAACTGAAGTCTGTTTTCTTGATGACGGTTAGTGAGTGGTGGCTTCCTCTCGATGTGCTGTCGCAGAAGATGCGGGCAGTCATGGATCACACGCTGAACGTTTTGCAGATTTGTGTCGAGCTGCAGTTCATCACGAATTTGTTTTGCTGTTTGACTCGAGTTGGATGCAGCTCTGACAATCTGACGAACTGACCTTCCATTAAGGGCACGAGGTCTTCCAGAACCCTTGTAAACTGCATATTCCTGAGGATTTCTCAAATAGTTGGAAATAGCCTTTGGGCTTCTCTTCAAACGACGCCCAATTTCACGAATAGAGATGTTTTCTTGTTTGAAGGCATCAATTTGACCTCTTTCATACTCTGACAGCACTGAACCACGTCCCATCTTGTTGTATGTTTATTAATTAAGTTTTTCACTTGTAGTAATTGCTCTTACTACATGATAAAGTAAATATATCACCCCTACCTGAGTTAAATGAGCCTAGCTTTAGGGCGAAACCATTTTTATTTTGTAGCTGATGCTAATTTTTTGTCACTCAGAAATATCCCCTGAGTAAAACAATTTTATAAGTGGACATTCAATTTATTTTTCTGAAGCTAGATTGTTTCTGAAGATATTAAGTGTCTGTATTCCAAAAGAGCATTTGGAATTTTGTTTCATTAAAAGAATTTCAGTGAAAATGATGGTGGTGCTAATTTTTTGTCACTGACTGTAGCTTAATTTCTATGTTATCTATCATTGCAGTTGTAGTTGAAAGATCAACCTTTTGTGTCTCAAGTTCTGTGATCGCATCCTTTAAGATTTCAAGTTCAGACTCTTCTAACAAAACTCGTGCAGTTTTGATGGATTTAGCATCTTCTGGATTCAGAGCATTAACAACCGCAGTTATCTCGGGTGGTTCCTGTGCGTAATAGACAGCTGCAGTTAGCCAATTACCCCATAGGTTCTGGTGGCAAAGGCAGATTTGGATACATTTGTTTGAACAGCTGAATCCTCATGGGAGATTTTAAGAAAATTTTCTTGACTGCAGAAATTAAAAGATCAGTCTGTGTATTTAATTTGCGCACTTCTTCGCATACTCGATGAATTCCATGGTCCATCTTGGCGAATAGCAACTTTAAACCCTGAAATGCCCTTTTCATATACAAACACCAACAGAAGTCTATTGAATTCGGAACAAAAATGCATTTTTATTCTCTAAACCCGAAAATATGCATTATATGCTCTTATTGTTGTAATATGCATGCTGCATGTAAATGCATGAACATACGGACCCTAACCTACTCATTACCAATACTGAAGCAAAAAATGCAAACCATCTGTGATCAAATTTCGGAATGGAGCAGAATCCACAAATTAACTATATCAGCTGAGAAATCAGTCGTGGTTGTCTTCACAAGAAAAAAAAGACCTGACAGCTTCCAAGTGATCCTTAACGATGAACCTTTACCTTACAGACTCCAACATAAATTTCTTGGAGTATTAATGAACTGCAGATTAAATTGGACTCCTTTCATACAAATGAGATTAAGTACAAAGTGGACAAAAAATTATCTGTATTAAAAAGAATAATGGCGGCAAAATGGGGTCCGCCTTGGTTTATGCAGAAACAACTTATTCAATACCTCATTCGGTCAATCACCGATCTATATGGCCCTTTTCTAGTCTTGACATCCCCAAACTCAACAAAAAAATTAATCATATCCGAAAGACGTGCTCTAAGACTAGACTTAGGGGCATTATCTATATACTAAAACTGTTGCGTGTATTTATTTATTTATTTATCTGTAATTCTATCTCCTCCTAGACAGTTTGAGCTAGTGACTTGAAATTTTCAGGGCAGGCTTATCAATAAAGGACCTGCTGTATCGCCAAAAATCAGCCCCCTACGACCCCCCCCCCCTCCCCCCTTTCTGGGGTTTTCTTTGTAATTCTCCTCAACAGATGGCGCAGGCGGGCGAAGCCGCGGGTAACAACTAGTCGACTTCTCCAATCTCCACCTTGTATGTGGACATAGGTTTTCCTCCCCCACATATAAGATGGACTCAAAAATTTGTCCTTTATTTCTAATTACTGCAGAAATCATTCGAAAGAAAACTCAACGCATATTAATGATATAATCAATGAAGCACTTAAATCATGTTTTATGAGAGCGTTAGCTTGGTCTTGCTTCAGTTCCCCTCCTTTATCTGAGATCCATGTTAACAACAGATTATATATCCGAACCCATCTTTTATTTTCTTCTACAGACACAGATGATATGATTTCAATTCCCCCGTGGCCAAATGTAGGAACCGGCAATCGATCAGCCCTCATAAACGAATGCGTATTCTCAAATTATACGAACTACAAAACAATATACACGGATGGATCCTTTGATTAAGAGACTAATACTGGTGGTGTAGGAATCTATATTCCTCCAGATGATGCTCTAGCCCTAGGATGCTATCCTGTCTTCAGTTCTTTCGAAACTGAAGTTGCTGCAATAGCACTAGCACTTGAGTGGACAAGGGAACAAACCCATAAAAATTGGCTAACCTTAACCGATTCCAAGAGTACCCTGACGGCCATGAACGGCGATATTAAAAAACATAAGTGGTACCAAAAATCAATTTCAGGAAATTTAATTGAGGCCTTACTAAACTTACAAAGTCTAAATTATAATATTAGATTAATGTGGATTCCTGGCCATAGGGGTATTTTTGGAAACGAACAAGCGGACCTTCTCGCAAATGGAGCAAGAAATCACAACAGCCCTAAGGCGACCGTTAATTTATCTCTGGACTCAATCAAAATAATAATAAAAACAAAAACCAGGTGCACTGCATGTGGAATTTGGAGTGGTGTAATGAAAATAAAGGCGCTCATTATAAAAATCTTCTTCCAGAAATTCCGACTAAGAGACAAACTCTAATATTGGCTAAAATAGATCAGTCAATGATTTTTAGATTAAGATCCGAACATGTCGTCTTTAGATCGCTTTTATTCAAGCTGGGAATCACAATTAATAACAAGTGTATATGTGGTGAAGAACAGACGGTTGAACACGTTCTACTGAGATGCCCTCTTTTAGACGAACAAAGAAAAGTATTATTTGAAGAAATAAAATTCGTAATAAGGAAGCCCACTGAAATAGACCTAAAAACTGTACTAGCCTTAGAAAAAAATCGAATAAGAAAACAAAAGTTAATAGTAAACGCCCTACGCCACTATCTTATTAATACGGACCTTCTTAAAAAAGTATTATCTCCGATCCCCTGGGTGAAAATACGAAATTAAAAGTTGAATAGTACTCCTGTAATGTTTTCGTATCATCAGGCTAAAGATCCGGTGTTGAATGGATCTAAAAGGCTGTATGTGAAGAAGAAGAACTTCTTTAAACTACAAAATTATAACCACTCCTTTTGGGTAATCTCGTATCACGAGATCCATATGAAACTGATAATCAACTTTCTTCATCCCTGTCTTCTCTAGCAGGTCTTTCACTGAAGTTATTATTGGCAGGCAGTCATGTAGACAAAAGCTTATTATTAAGACATATAAAGATCATTTTTGCTAAAAAAACAACAACAACAAAAAAAAATGAACACAAAACAAAACATGAAAATGTAGGATTTCTTTTTTTTATTTATTTATTATTATTTGCATTATCTTGTACAGGGGTTGGGCAAAATGATATGAACACCTGTGAAATGAGACAAAATTAATAAGGCGATGGCCCTCCTTTCACATAAATTATAGCTTGTATCCGTTGTTGGATGGACAAATAGAAATCTTGCGCAACAGTCACAGAAATACGTAGCTACTCCTGCAAAAAGGTCGCTAATTCAGAAAGTGTCCTTGGAGGTGGAAACCTACTGCACAGATTGTCTTCCAAAATCCCCCATAAAGGGTCAATGAAATTAAGATCAAGGACCACTGTTGTGACAAGACAACTCATGATTCCTTCCTCATGACAATGCGAAGAAAAAACTCATTGTTCCTTCATTATGACAATGCGCCTGCCCACTCAGCCTTGTTAATTCACCATTTTTGTGCCAAGAATCAGATGACTGTCCTCCCCCAGCCATCCTACGACTTTTTCTTGTTTCGAAAATTAAAATCAGTGATGAAAGGATGTTGTTTCGACTCCATTGCTGACATTAAGAAAAATTTGTCACTGGCATCGAACGAGATTTCAAAAGAAGCATTCCAGCATGGTAAAGTTGGATTACCGCTGGAACAAGTGTGTGAATAGAGGAGGGGAGAACTTTGAAGGAGACAAATAACAATACTTACTTACTTACTTACTTACTTTTCAAACCCGCTTATCCATTAGGGTCGCGGGGGCAGCAGCCCTATGGAGGATCTCCAGTGATCGCGATCTACCGCCATTAAGCGCATGTCCTCCCTGGTAATACCCAAGCGACTCAAACCCAGATTCTCCATGTAGTCCAGCCACCTGGTTCTAGGCTGACCCCTTGGTCTCTTACCCACTGGTGGGCTTGGAAAATAACAACTGCCTAGGAAGGCCAGTTTGCAGCATCCGTATCATGTGGCCATAACAGCGCAACTGAGATTTCTCAATGCAGAGAAGTAGTGGCTCAACACTTAAGAACTCCCTTATTGTGCTGCTGTGCACTCTATCTAGTAGGGTAACACTGCCACACCTCTCAGAAATCTCATTTCGGCCGCTTGTACCTGCGATCGCACTCTTTCGGTCATTACCCAAGACTCATGACCATAGCTGAGAATGGGGACAAAGATAGATTTGAAGACGGAGAGCTTGGCTTTGTTTCCCAGCTCGCGTTTCTTTACCACGGATCGCCACAGTTAACGTCTGACGCAGCTTGCTGCACCGATCCGAGCATCCAATTCTTTTTTCTGCTGCCCATCACTCGTGAATGCAATCTCGAGATACTTCAACTTCTCCACCTGTCTCAATGGGGCTCCCTTAACATGGAGAGCGCACTGAGCAGGCTGTCTTGAAAGGACCAGAACCTCAGTCTTAACCACACCGATCTTCATCCCAGCTTCTTCACATTTGGCTGCAATAAGCTGTATATTAAATAAAAAACAAAGTTCGCTTATATTTTGAACAGATCTCGTATATTACTGTAGTTTTATTATCATTCCATGGACTTTCCTATTCAGCTTTCCTATTTATTTTGTAATAAATGAACTTTGTTTTACATGATTTTTTGCTTGTCAAGATCTATTGAAGATTTCTTATTCATTTCTTACTTTGTTTGTTAGATCTACTTTGTATATTATCATAATGTCATTATACGATGGGTTGGGAATCGATTCAGGTAAAGAAAAGGAGAAAGGCGAATTAGGTAAGTAAATTTTTAAAAACTTCTTCTATTTAACTGTGATTTTGCATATTTATTAAAATATTTTAATATAAAATACAGCTGGTTGGTCGTCAGGAATTAAATTGTTGCAGTCTCAATTACAATTGAAAAAAGCAGCATTAACTCAAGTTAAGGTGAGCGCATTTTTATAACAGGTAATGCCATTTTTTGAGTAATTTTTTACGTGGTATAGTTTTTTCCTCCATTGATTCTTATCATGTAAAGGCAATTAGTCTCGTATCAAGCAATTTACTTGTATTAATTTACTGTTGAATTCACCGAGGATGTTTATAATTAGGACTAGTTGTAAAATAGCTCTCATGCCTCGTTATCTTATCCTGGACTGTGAAATAAAAATGCTTGCTTTTGAAATGCTATTTCTTTCCTTTCATTTAGTGTTGTGGCTAATTTTTATGTATGTAATCTTCAGTTTTGATTTGCAAATCTAATCAAACTTGAAGCGTTTTGTTGGCTGTATCTGGTTAAATGACGTAATCCACTTTAATAGCTGAGAGCCAGTTTTTGATCCAGGGACTGGCAGATACTTATGATTTCACAATGTGTATTCGTCTCTCCATCTGGCTGTCGTTGGTGCTCTAGCATTCGAACGCTTCCAAGGTCACAATTTCCCCAAAATAACAGCCTGATGGTGGAAAAAATTGATGAATTACTTCCGGTTCAAAAGGTCACAAATAACAGAGGGGACCAAGTTTTTCACTATACAATTCCATGTACAGTCGAACCCGAATAACTCAAACTCTGATAACTCAAATTCCCGGTTAACTCAAATGATATTCTAAGTTCCATCCCCCAGAGCATTTAATTCAATAGAAAATTCACTCATTAACTCAGACAATTTTTTAACCCCTTGGCTACTAATCACGAGTCTAACTCATTGTCTGGTTCAAGTGCCTTATCGCTAGACCACGAGTCTGACTCGTTCTGAAGTTTCAGTTTCCACTGCAATTTTCTTTTTTTTATTTTAACATGAGATGGCGATTGTTTACCATTCTGTATCTCTTTCTCTTTCATATACACTTTATAGTTTTTAAAAATCTTCAATAGGTGGCACAAAAATCGAAAAGAATTTAATGTTGTCATTCGAACTTCGCCATGTGCAATTGGTAGCAAGTGTCTATGTGAAAGTAATGATTCAGAAACGGATTAGGATCAAATCCCCGACCTTTAGATGTGTTTTCTGTAATTTTACCAGATACATTTTGGGAAATGATTTCTTCCGAAACTAATAAATACGCCAAACAATGTTTCGATAGCCAACCGTATAAACAGAAAACATATGACGATTATATAAACATTATCATACTTATTCTGACTACTAAAAATGTAAACTAATATCCTGTAAAAATTTCATACAAATATCTTAATAAATAGTGTTTTTTTTTCATGTTGTTTATTGCACTGTCTATTGAAGAATTTTTCCTCCATTTAAATAGAAACTTCTGACCCTGCTAACTCAAGGTCAAATCAGAGCACAAGGGGTTAATAAATTCCGGATACGTCAAAGAAATTTTGTTTTTAGTGAATAGATATTCCTAAATTTAAGCAAAACCTATCTTAAAAAAACAAGCTTTGCCTGTTGAAACTTTATTTCATTTTTCAACTTTAATTTTTACGTCCACATGACAAAAAAACGATGCAGGAATCTTTCTTATTCGCTGGCACCCATTGTGAAAATCAAAACTTAGCACGAACACAAAATTGCGAATCGAACTTGTTGATTGCGATCGTTCAATGGGATAATATTTAGACGTGGTTATTGATGACGATTGCGCGTTCATTTTTAGAGAAAGCGTTCATGTTGACCGTAAAGTTCATTGCATGAGTGATCGCAAATGAGTTTTTAGAAGCAGTCCTAACTTCTGATTGGCCGTCGCCATTTTGATTTCGAAACTTCACTGTCTCATTGCCTTTGTCAATGTAAAAGTAACGGAAATTCGAGAAAAAAGTGAATTCTCTGTAATGTTTCAAATATATAACGTATATTTGTTTATAGATCTCATTAAAACTAATCAAATTCATAGAAATATTGCGAATATCTTTGTAGTGGTTATGTAGCCTCGTTTTCGATTTCGACTTACTGGTTAATTTCAAAACCTCATAAGTCAAAATTTTTATGTGATCCACTGAAGATTTGAGTTATCAGGGTTTGACTATACAAATGGCCTGCGCATTGATCAATGCTTTTCTCTCTTTGCCATTCAATAGCTAATGCAGAGAAAAGGCTTGTGAATTAAGTGAAGACATGTGAAGGTCTTCTTTGGTGGTCAAAATCAGTCAAAATTGGTTTAATGGTACGTGTTTTAGTGGTACCATTATGGTTCATTGGAAACTCACAATGCTAGGATATGACATGTAATATATCAAACAACTTAAAATGAAGTGTCATGAATGAATATAATGTAAAATTAATGATAGTCAAAATTGGTTTAATGGTACGTGTTTTAGTGGTAACATTATGGTCCCTTGGAAACTTTCAATGCTAATATATGGCATCTAATTACAGGAATTATGCCATACATTATTAATAGTTAATTTCTGTTAGGCAAATTATTATCAATAACTAGTAGCTTATTGCTCGCTTCAGCAGTACATGTTTATGTACACTGAGTGAGCATATTATTATGATCACCCTGTCAGTATCTCGTTGAGCCACCTTTTGCCTTTAATGCTGCGGTGATTCTTCGTGGCATTGATACCACGAGACGTTGGAAGGTGGTGGGAGGAATCTGACACCATGCCTGATGGATAGCACTGTCTAGTTGTGCTAGATTAGATGGTGGTGGGTCCAGCAGTTTGATGGTTCGTTCGACTTCGTCCCATAAATGCTCAATTGGACTGAGATCTGGGGATTGTGGGGGCAACCAAAGTAAGGTAAAGCCCCCCCCTCATGTTCCTGGAACCACTCCTGCACGATACGAGCTCTGTGGCATGCCGCATTGTCTTGCTGGAAGTAGCCATCTCCATTGGGGTACGCTATCAACATGATAGGGACTTGATCGCGACGATACGGAGGTATGCTGTGCCATCCAGAAGTTGTTCAACACGTATTAACGAACCCAACGCATGCCAGGAAAACATTCCCCAGACTATAACACTGCCCGCACCGGCCTGAAGGGTTGGACTCATGCATGGGAGGTCCATGCTTTCGTGCTGTTTCCGCCAGATTCTCACACGGCTGTCTGCATGATGTAACTGGAATCGTGACTTGTTAGACTACATGATTTGTTTCCACTGCTCGATAGTCTAGTCCTTGTGCTCCTGGAGTTGTTTCTGCTTGTTGGCTGCAGACAGCAAAGGTGTGCGGACAGGTCTTCGGCTTCCGTATCCCATGCGAAGCAGTGTGCGGCAGACAGTGCATTCAGAGACCATTTTGGAGGACCCCTGATTAAGGTTGGCAGTGATTTGATGCACAGTTGCCCTTCTGTTATCCTTTACCAGTCGTGACAGTCTCCGTTCTGTCCGATCATCAACCATTCACAGGTGGCCACAACGCAAACGTTCAGACCCCGTCTTCCGGCTAACATTCCAGTCTTTAAATAATTTAACGACGGCTGCTCTCGAGCACCCCACGAATGCTGCTGTTTCGCTGATACTCGCTCCATAGCTCCGAGGAGCTACAATCATCCAGCGTTCGAAGGCTGTTAAATTGTGTTGTTTACCCATAGTTGATGAACGGAACACGTCTACTGTTGTCGACGACACTCAGCTTCCCTTTTTATATTGGTCCGGCCCGCTAGCAACATTGTGGCAACGTCCATGCATGTCAGGTGGTCATAATAATAGGCTCACTCAGTGTATATTCGAATATATAGAGAATTACTACACTCTCCATTTAACTTTTCAGGTACTTTTATACATTTTGAACAACGCATTTCAATTAGAAGTACACCTTGCCTTAGCAACCAGAGGCTTCCCTGGCAACCTCATTTAAACCTAACAACGAAAGGCTTCTTTAGAAAACAAATGCTTTCCTTTTTATCCTCGAATGCCTTAAAATCCTGTCGGTCGTGGGCATTTCGGTTGCCTTTTTTTACACTTCATTTCATGGATCATCCATGATGTCCAATGTTGCTAAAAACAAAAACGTAACGCAGGGTCCTGGATAAGCAGTAAGGTAGAATATCTTAATCGCCGACATGTTTTGATTTACATCATCTTCACAGGCTATTCAGCTACAAAATTTTTCTTGATCATAAATTAGGGAATTTATAGGATGTAAAAATAAACGTCCACCAATCAGAAGTTCTGACTGGTGGATTACAAGCTAGACTGAATGGAGAGCTAATCGTGATGTCATCTCCTATTTCTGTCTCTGTTCTGGATCAGATCTTTTCTAAAGTGGTTTGATTGTTTTCAAGGCGGCATTTTCTTATCTCCTTTGCTTCGTAGATAAGGATCTTTTCTGGGTTTCTAGCCTCCATCAAATTGTCATCGTTTTGTCGATTGACATCATCTGGTGCCTGTTTTTAATTAAATGGTTCACAAAGGCGGATTTACCGTCACTCTTAGTCCACGGGCATCTTATGTTCCTTGAAGCGTTCAGCAAAAGAACGTCTCGTGGATCCTGCCTAATACGATCTGCAATCCTGGCAGATTAACTTGTACACTCTGCAACTTAGCATTTTCATCCGTTTCATTCGCGTAAAACAAAATATGATGTCATATTTGAAAAAAACAATTTGACCAGTCATAGCCTTTTGGAACTGAGTAATTGGGCTCTAAGGAATTCCTAAAGTTAGTTGGCGTTAAGTATTGTTTGCTATATATCTTTATTTGTAAAAAGTAATGAAAAAAGGAAGCATCATTTACGAATGTTCGATGTGATGGTTGAACTAGATCTTCAAGATATCATTTCTTCATTCTTCGTTTTTCCTTCTTCAAGTTAATTGCCATTTTCTTCATTCTTTCAGCATCTAAAGGTTTTCAATTTAAATTCCTCTCTTCAAATTTCTACTACAGTCAATTCTCGTTAATACGAAATCATGGGGACCAAGAAATTTTTTCGTATTATACGTATTTCGTATAAACCAACAATACTAAAAGTGTTATGAAATAAGCA
>JAHWFO010051685.1:100258-116860 GCA_023313115.1 Rhysida immarginata | reverse complement strand
TAAATTCATTTTTTATTGATTTGCTTGTTGGTCCAAACTTTTGGCCATCAGTGTACAATTTTTTTCATCAAAATTGGTGAGTCTGGGTAGTGAAGTCTCCTTGTTAGACATAGACACATCCATAGGGAACTGAAATAAGGGCATTCCTTTCTGTACATCTTGTATGATCATGAAATTCATGAATTTTGTCATGTTTGTATTTTTTTTTCTTTTATGTAGAAAGAGCAACTTCGTAAAGGTACAACACTACCTCC
This sequence comes from Rhysida immarginata, assembly GCA_023313115.1. NCBI lineage: Eukaryota > Metazoa > Arthropoda > Chilopoda > Scolopendromorpha > Scolopendridae > Rhysida > Rhysida immarginata. The sequence continues at coordinate 116,606 of JAHWFO010051685.1, read as the reverse complement.
AGTAGTAGATCTTAAATCGCGAAAAGAAGATGGCGAAGAACTTCCGATGTCCATGTCCTCGATTTTTAATGAAAACAGAGTAACGTTTGATAAATATCTTGGATTATACACACTTCAACAGAAGAAAAATCTGTAAAAGAGCTGCTATACTAAATGCATGTTGACATCAATGGATGTCACCATTGACGTCTACAATTATAACAGGAGCCCAAAGTGGTTATCATAAATGTCCAGACGCTTTTGAGTATGATGGACTACTGCTCTTATCCATTGTCATTGAAACTCTCATTATCTGTGGTATGTAGTTTTGATTGGGATTATCTCTATTAAGTGCTTGTAGTACGGTTGGGATGCAAACTTTCCATTTTGTTATTATGGCGAATCTTTAGATAACTTCTGTTGAAGTGTGATTACATTTTATTGGCAGATTTTATGTGTGTGTTTTTTTGTTTTTTTTTTTGGTTATTTTGTGTACACTGAACCATAATGAACGTTTTTATACGTCTTGAACTCTTCAGGAGAACAAAACCCCTAATACAAATAATTGCTTGTTTGGAGCTGATCCAGAGTGGAATTTAAAGGATGAGTATGACCCTATGTGGCCAAACGATTATGAAAAAATAATAAAAGAAAAACGAGAAAAAAAAGAAAAGGAGCGAGAGGAAGATAGAAGACGAGATTATGAGGAACGGGAAAGGTAATAGGAATAAGTTTTATAAAAAGTAAGCACACAGGATAAAAAATTAGTCACCTGCCGTTAATAGCACGTGGCACATCCCTTCGTTTTATTTACAAGTTTAATCCGGTTGGGCATTGTTTGTGAGAGCGTTTTTGGTAGTCCTTATCGATCCAATTGCGCTGCATACAATTTATCTTACAGGTCAGTGAAGTTAGTCGGATGGCGATTCTTCCACTCAACACGTTGCTCCAGGTGGCCCCACAAATTCTCTATTGGGTTCAGATCTAGGGATTTGGAGGGCCAGTCGAGGTGCTTCATGGTTTGATCATGCCCGTCGAACCACTCTTCCACGGATCTAGCCCTGTGAACCCTGCAGATATCATCTTGATATAGACATTGTCCAGGTCATAGGCATCCTTGACGTGATCCACAAAAGGCAGCAGTTGTACATCCAGAACGTCACGATAGTGATGCTGATTAAGCCTGGTGCTAATTTCAACGAGAGTTTCATTGTACTGAAAACTTACCTACAGATTTGCACAGCCACACCTTGGACACAATCAGGTTGAAAGGCTTCATTGCTTCTTCTATGCACATGGCATCGAATGCCATGGGAATAATGACAAAACTTTGATTCATCCGACCAAATCACGCATTTCCAGTCGTCTACAGTCCAGTTCTGATATCGCTTGCATCACTGTATACAAGCTTTCTTGTGAGCTGGAGTGAGCATCCTTCAGGTTCTTTCGCAAACTTATCTATGCAGGCCATTATTTATTTCCTATAGCAGTTCTTGCCTGGTTTGAAAGCGGTTGGCCGTGACCAGGTGCTGTATTGATTTCCAACCACAATTTCAGCGGTTGTTGCCACCCAACGTGCCTGTGGACCGCTTCTTGAACACATGAATGACTATGGGCTTTGATACTCCGGCAAAGGTAGCGACTTCTTGCACAGGATATCCTTTCACCCACTCAAATGTTACGACCCCTTTTTGCCACTGAGATATGTCTGGCTTACGACTCATTTTTCACAGCCAAGTTCGATACAGAATAGCAGAAAGTGCTGTCGACAGTTCTCATACATTGCTCGGCTACTACTATCTTGCAATGAAATGGTCATGCGTATTCAATTGTGTATTCAAACTATGTTACATAAAAGTGGGATAATAGTGTCTAATTATCTGTCCGGTGTGCTTAATTAACCAGTTATTTCAGGATGCAGTTCCAAAAACATTATTTTTCTTTTAACGTACATGTACAATGTTGGAAAAAAGTTTTGTGATCACCACATTTCAAAATATAGGCAAACTGAATTATAAAATTTTTGATGAATTATAGTGATGCATACAGTATGTTTCAAATTTGTTCGGACACTTTAAAAATAGCACATTGTCAATTTAATTTCTACAACAATAATAATGCTTCAAATGAACTATAGACCCTCTAAATACAGGGTGTTTCAAAATTATGTACAATAAATTTAGTGACATATTCTTCAGGTCAAAAGAAGACGAAAATGTTCTATTGGCAGTCGTCAGCCCTCTAGCGGCCACTGACTCAAGCTTCCAATATGGCCACCGAATGGGGGAGATGAACAGCAGTCGATACCTCAGCATGGCAGCTAGTGATGCAGCTACTTTATTAAGCACGAACCACTCTATATCCATTGCTGATATTTTAAATTATCTTGGATTGAATGCCAGTAATAAAAGAAAAAGGTGTTTGGTAGAGGGGGAAGCAGTTTTAAATGCTCAGCATATAGTATTTTGTGGGAGAAACAACATCGCATCTTCGCCTTCAATACACATAATAGCCCTTGTGCTAAGGAGTAGCAGTATTAGTTCCACTCCACATGAGATAAACCTAATTATCAACCCTTGCCAGGGTACTGATCATATAAAGGTACTAATCAAAACATATTATAGGTCGCTCAACGAAAGAATGGATCAATCAGATTCGTTCTCTTATTGACTGCACAGATCTAGCGATTAACGAACGATTTGACAGACGAATCCCTCGATGAAGATATCACTATCGATGCATTCAGGCACAGTCACAATCTCCGAAAGAGCGTCCTTTTTAAAGGACACAAAATCACACCGAAAGAGAAAGATATCAGGCAAGGTATATAAAGATAACATGCCTTGGATATCAGGAATCAACTGGTTAGTCTTGATTCTGATTGGTTGTCGCTCCCATCATTGGCTGTGATACTATAAAATCTTCATCGCAAGATTCGTCTGCTAAATCGTTCGTTAATCGCTAGATATGTGCATTCGATAAGAGAACGAATCTGATTGACAGTTGATAGACCCCCTTCTTTCTTTGCGCGACCTATAATATGTTTTGATTAGTACCTTTATATGATCAGTACCCTGGCAAGGGTTGATAATTAGGTTTATCTCATGTGGAGTGGAACTAATACTGCTACTCCTTAGCACAAGGGCTATTATGTATATTGAAGGCGAAGATGCGATACTGTTTCTCCCACAAAATATTACCTGCTGAGCATTTAAAACTGCTTCCCCTTTACCAAGCACCTTTTTCTTCAATTATTGGCATTCAATCTAAGATGATTTAAAATATCAGCGATGGGTATAGAGTGGTTCGTGCTTATTAAAGTAGCTGCATCACTAGCTGCCATGCTGTGAGGTATGGATTGCTGCATCACCTCCCCTCTTCGGCGGCCATATTGGAAGCTTGAGTCATTGGCCGCTAGAGGGCTGACGACTGCCAATAGCACTTTGTCTGGAAACGATTTATTTACGCGATACAGCCAACTAAACCCGTGGCTCCAAATTACAGGAATTGTTCAAAGTGCCCGCCACCAGCTCGCACGCACGCTTCGGCTCGTTGCATGAGCGACCGTCTGATGTCATGGAAGAGTTCGTCGTCAGCATTACGAACGGTTTGGCATGCATTTTCAATTCATAATGTTAGGAACTTCTGTGCTGTAGACGATCGTTTTCACATGACCCCACAGAAAAAAGTCCAAGGGATTAAGGTCGGGTGATCTTGCAGGCCAGGCTACCGGTCCACCTCGACCTATCCACCGATTCGTGTATGCAGCATTAAGGTGTGCTCGCACAACATGGCTGAAATGTGCTGGAGCGCCATCATGCATGAACCACATGTTAGATCTTATCAAAAGAGGAACATCTTCCAGTAATTCTGGCAATGCATTCTGCAGAAACAAAAGATACGTTCGCCCAGTCAATCGTGGCGGCAACACATAAGGGTCAATTAAGTTATTTCCGACAATTCCACACCAAATGTTCACGGAGAAACGCTCTTGACGCGCTTGAGCTCTGGTAACATGTGGGTTAGCATCTGCCCAATGTTGCTGGTTGTGAGAATTTACGATTCCTGTCCGGGTGAAGGTTGCTTCGTCCGTGAAAAGTATCTGGCTGAGACAACTAGGGTCTGCAGCATGACGACGACGTATCCATTGGCAAAATCGTTGTCGGTGTGGATAGTCCGTTGGGTTCAGTGCCTGAACCAGTTGCAGGTGGTATGGATGCAAAAGCTGACGGTGAAGAATGCGCCAAACAGATGAGTGCGGAATGTGTGCCATGGAAGAAATATGACGGGTGCTTGTCTGTGGTTCATCATGTATGATGTCAATTATCACATCCTCCTCGTCCGGTGAATGTGCTACAGGCCGCCCTTGTCCTGTGTGACGGCCAAAGGAACCACGCTCCCTCAAATGCCTGTCGACAGATACAAATGTTCGGTTATTTGGCAAACGTCTATTCGGAAAGCGTTCTTGGTAGAGTCTTGTTGCTTCCACAGCATTTCCGTCCGCAAGACCATACATTAGGTGCATGTCAGTGTATTCTGCACTGGAATACGTGTACGTGACTTTTTTTTTACGTAAATCGTAATGCGTATGTCAAAGCACTCAAACGTTCTGAAATTGATATTCCTAGTGAAACTACAGTAATGGAAACAAGCGTACACAACTAATGGAACAACCCTAAAGTAGGTTTAAATGGAACAAACCACTCAACCTAGTGTTGGGTCGAAACGCTGGAACTGCTAAAATATCGTCCGCTAACTACCGTGCTTCCCTGCTGTATGATATTGGATTACTCGCAAACAAATCGTTTCCATACAAAATGCTGTAGAACATTTTCGTCTTCTTTTGACCTGAAGAATATGTCACTAAATTTATTGTACATAATTTTGAAACTCCCTGTATAACAAAAAACATAAACAACTCGTTATTAAAAAAAAAACCACTTGAAAACTTAGAATAAAATTGAAATTGAGTGTTTCACATTTATTCAGATAGGCCCTCAATACTCAATGAGATAACCCATTTACTATTAGTCATTGGTATTTAAGCAAATTAATGTACTTTTAAACATTGCATGGGTCATTTTTTCATTGGACTTCGAATTGAAACACTGAGCTACAATGGGACGAGGCAAAAATGTCACCGATTATGAAAAAGGTCAAATCGATGCCTTTCCTAGTCAAGGAAAGTCTGTACGTCAGATTGCTGCTTTGTCAACAGACCAAAATCAACAGTTGCTGATTACCTGAAATCAAAAGAAGTTCAGAAACCACCAAAAAATAAAACGGGGTTAAAAGCAATCTTAAAAGCTCATGATGTGAGCGCATTGTCAACGCAGCATCCAATGAATGCACATCTGTAAGGCGAATTTGAGGTGAATTGGACCTTCCATGCAGTAGTACGACAGTGTACAGAGCCATCAAAAATTCATCAGTGCTGAGACACGGACGTTTGCGTTCCATTCCACCATTAATAAACCACTACAAAGTGGCAGATTGACATGGGCTAGAACACACATGTCCTGGACCGACGATTGGTTGGAAATTTTTTTTCTCAAATGAAAAAAAATTCAATTTGGATGGACCGGAGGGGTGGGCATCCTGTTGGCGTGATTTGAGAAAAGAACCGAAGACGTTTTCAAAACGTCAAATGGGTGGCATTTGGCTGATGGTGTGGGGAGCATTTGGCTTCAGTGGAACATCAACATTGGCATTTATTTCACAAAGATTAAATTCAAAGGGGTACCAGGAGATCTTGGAAGAAAAGCTTTTGCCTGCTGGAGCAGTTGTCTGTGGAGAAAAGTGGCTTTTTCAACAAGATAATGCACCCAATACACAATTCAAAGTACACCAAAAAGTGGTTGGAATCACTTAACGTTGGAGTTTTGTCGTGGCCATACAGAAGCCCAGATACCAATCCAATGGAGAACTTGTGGGGCATTATGGCCAGGCAGGTGTACAAAAATGCACGTCTATTTCCATCAGTTTCTGAATTAAAGTCTGCAATTGAAGATGCCTGGTACTCTCTGGATCTTGGAACTCTTCAAGAACTCATTCAATCAATGCCAAACAGTTTTTGATGTCATCAACATAGGGGGAGGTCACAGTGGACGTTAAACGTATTTATTATTGTTTAAACTGGTGCTAAATCATGCCTGTCCGAATAAATGTGAAACACTCAACCATTCATTTTTTTCTAATTTTTCAAGTGGTTTTTTTTTTTTTTTTTTTTTTTAATAACGAGTTGTTTATGTTTTTTGTTATATTTAGAGGGCCTATAGTTCATTTGAAGCGTTTTCATTGTTGTAGAAATTAGATAAAGGTCAAAACCATTGACAATATGCTATTTTTAAAGTGTCCGAATAAATTTGAAACATACTGTATGTTTATTGCCACATTCAACTTGGTCTATTTCCAAAAAAAAACTAAAAATAAAATAAATGGTACATTTTGCCGCATGAAGTTCAGGAAAAAAGTTTGAGGTCAGGATGGATTTTCTTTGAGAATCATTAAAACTATGAGGGTGGGCTGAAAAGTAATGCCTCCATGGCTGCAACTTTTTTATTTTTTAACCGATTTTCAAAATTCTTTTTGTATCTGATACTCACATTTCTCCTCTGTGTAATGCACTATTCACTTTTCGACATAGTCCCCATCCCTTTCCACGCATTGTAACAACGCGTGACTAGTCGGGTGAACCCGTCGGAGGGGTTGTTGTCGACACCAAGACCGAACGGCAGGTTTCACCTCGTCGTCAGAACGCAACTCATGCTCATTAAGGTGCTCTTTCCTCTTTGGGAAGTGATGAAAGTCGCAAGGTGCAAAGTCTTTCATTTTTGAACTGCAGTTTTTCATCTTTGAACTGTAGGCGCTGCAACCCCCTCTGATGTGTGGCGATCGTGTGCGGACGGGCGTTGTCGTGCTGCAGAAGAGGATCCAAAGCTGCCATTCAATCCTCGTGTCGACGACAACCCCGGAATTCCTCTCCGACGGGTTTACACGACTAGTCACGCGTTGGTACAATGCGTGGAAAGGGATGGGGACTATGTCGAAAAGTGAATAGTGCATTACATAGAGGAGAAATGGGAGTATCAGATACAAAAAGAATTTTGAAAATCGGTTAAAAAATAAAAAAGTTACAGCCATGGAGGCATTACTTTTCAGCCCACCCTCGTATGTGGATCAGTATTTTGTTAGATGTCCTCCCACTTCAATAACGTCAATGAGTCTGTTGGCATGGATTTCACAAGAGCTTGAAGTTTTTGTGGAGTTATTTGGTCCCACGCAGTCTATATAGCTTTTTTTCAGATCAGAGACGCTTTTATACCTAACCACTCGAAACAGAAAACCCCATAGATTTTCAATCGGGTTAAGGGATGTGATATTGTGTGATTTTAACCATTCCAAAGTTTATGGTGCTTTGTGTATTGATGCATTGTCCTGCTGAAAAATGAATTCCGGACCATTTAATCGATCTCAAAGAGGAAGGAGGAAGTTGCCCGAAATGTCCTAATAGTCGGTTAAAATGCCACTTGGGACCTCTGTCGCTCGGTGAAAGCAGCCCATATCATAACCGATCCTCTACCCTGCACAGGCCGTGAAAGACATATTGGTTCTTGATGCAAATCATGCCATTAGTACTGAAGACCGTATGGGCCGTCCAAATTAAAGTTTTTTTCGTCAGTAAAAGTAACATGGCTGATGTATCGCTTTGCAAAGTTCACTCTGGCTTCTTTATGCTGTGAACACGACTTTGGACTTTATCCGTATGTACGCATGACAACACATTTCGGACTGTTCTCGGGTGAACCGGCAGCTGCAGTGATTTTGTAATTGAACTGGATGAGGCACCTCTAGCGCTGGCCAATCTAAGGATGTCTTTCTGCTCTTGTACTGAACTTTTTCGGCCGTCCTTATCGGTGTTTTTTTTTTTTTCATACATTTGTGGGTTAGCAAGATACGAGGACGATATTTTTTTAATTAATTTATTTTGTATTCTACACCTTTGCATTTTATGGAGGTCGTAGATACATGTTTCCCGCTTATATTCAAATGTAGTTTAAGTCGTTCTTGTGAGTGGCGCCATGATAACACTCCTTCAAGATGGCTGCTGTACTGGACGTTCGTCAGAAGCAACGTGCTGTGAGAACGAGACAGTCGGAGTCATTCACAAAAGGTTGATAAGGTGTATGGAGATGCAGCTGTCGATCGTAATACGATTAGTCGGTGGGCAAGCAGATTATCAGATGAAAGAAGCCACGCCAGTATTCATGCAGGTATTCAACTTTTACTGCGCAGGTATACACGTCCTTGTTTCAAGGTGGTGTAAGGCAGTTGAAAGGGACAAGGATTATGTGGAAAAATGACATGTTGTGTCTAAAGGATGTATCTATGACCTCCAAAATTGTAAGGGTGTAGAATAAAACATTGTGCATTACTTTTGGAGAATGACCCTCGTAATTGTGGAGACTACAGGCTTTGTTTTACTAATAAGAGTTGCAATTACACATTAACTTTCTGCATTTTCGATATGCATCGACTTTTGGTGAACTGTTATTATAAGGGTCATACAAATGAAAACGAAAATTTGTGTGGAGGAAAAAGTCAACGTGTAGGATCGTAAGTTTTTGTTTTCAACAATTGCGAAACCCCACGTGCAAATTGAACAATAAGTTGCAAGTGTTGCATCACATGAGAAAGAACGATAGTTCGTGCTTCAAAGCTCTGCGAGTGATCGCTTCGTCCAAACAACAAAATGGAGTCAAAGAAACGGGAACAGAGAGCAGTAATTCGTTTTTTGACATGTGAAGGAGTTTCAGTTTTTGGAATTCATCGTCGTATGCAGAACGTCTATGGAAACGACTGCCCAACCTTCACTCGTGTTTGCCCATGGAACAAGAGGTTTTCGGACGGACGGTCATCATTCAAGATGATCAACGGCCTGGACGAGCAAACTGCGCCATCACGGATGATTCCCAATGCCAAAATTGACGCCGTCTTAAAGGAAAACAGAAGAGTGACAATTGATGTCATGGTTGCTAAAACTGGCCTTAGTCAGGGAACTGTTCACTCCATCATCAGGAACCATCTGCACTACAGAAAAATCTGTGCACAATGGGTCCTGCATCATTTGACGTCGGAACAACTTGGAGTTCGAATGGCCACGTCCCTGCAACATTTGACTCGCTATGAACAGGAAGGAGAGAGTTCTCTCGACAGAATCGTTACAGGGGATGAAACTTGGTGCTTTCATTTCCACCCCGAAAGCAAACGTCAAAGTCGTCAATGGAAGCATTATGGGTCACCACCCCCGAAAAAATCAAAAGCAATCGCAAACGGCACGGGGAAGGTGGTGTTGACTGTGTTTTTTGATCGCAAAGGCCAGATTTTACAGGACTTTCTTGAAAAAGTTAAAACAGTTAACGCAGCACGATATGGGGAAACATTGAAGGCACTGCGCGCGGCCATCAAATGCATGTGTCCTGGACTTCTTACAGAAGGAGTGCTTCTTCTTCACGACAAAGTACATCCTCACACCTCGAATGCAATGGTAGACCTCATCAAAAAGTTCACGTGTTTGGGGATCTCGAGAAACATCTGAAAGGCCGTAGGTTTCAGTCGGATGATGAAGTGAAGGAAGAGGTTTTGGAATGGTTCCAGACGCAACCGAAAGACTTCTTCCATGAAGGAATTCCACGCCTTGTTACACAGTGGGATAAATGCCTTAACACATTTGGAGAGTATTTTTAAATTCCTTGCATACACTTTGGATAAAATAAATAATTTTCGTTTTCATTTGTACGACCCTTATAGTTTGCCAGAACCCATTGTAGACAAATGCACTATTGTGTATACCTTTAAATAGTCTATGTAATATGACATTCATTAAAGCTGTTTGTATTCATTTGCATAGACTTTTCCATCCTGGTCTCGAACTTCTTTTCCCCGACCCTCCAATAGGAAATACCAGGTGATTCAGTCAATTTCTGACCATTTCACTCGAATGACGTGCATTAGGGATAAACAATTGAAAGAATATGAGTGCCATATCGAATTTCTAAATAGTTGCAATGGCGCTGCATGAAAATCGTATTGTTGAAAAATGGCGCCCGCTTTCTCAACAGGGCAGAAATGCAAGGTTGTCGAATGGTATTTCGAGACAAAATCACCTGTAATCGTGCAAAGAAAGTTCCGGAAGGAGTATAAGTGTCGAGAAGCACCAGGCAGGCAAGCAATCATGGATTTTGTCAAGCAATTTCGTGCCACCGGATGTGTTAAAGGCAAGAAAAAAGGCGGGAGCCAAGCTCGTGTTCGAACGGCCGAAGTTGTCGAAAATGTTCGCACAAGGTTGGTCGATTCCCCTACCAAAAAATCTGTTCGCTGCCTATCCATTGAAGAAGGGCTGTCGTATACCACGATGTGGTGAATTTTGAGAAAGGATTTACACCTGTTCCCATATAAGATCCATGTTTATCAGGAGTTAACAGACACTGGAAGACAGAAGCGACAACAATTTGCGATGGAGTTTGGAGCAGAAATGGAAGCCAATCAGGACATTGTGGACAACCTGTGGGTGTCAGATGAGGCCTTCTTCCATCTGTCAGGTGACGTTAATAAACACAACGTTCGTTTTTGGGGTTCCCAGCACCCTCATGAGATCCATAAGTCACCTCTTCATCCACGAAAGGTTATGGCTTGGTGCGCGATTTCCAAAAGAGGCATCATTGGTCCGTTCTTTTCTGAGGGCACCGTAACGTCACAGGCTTACCTTAACATGTTGGAAACCTTCTTCATCCCCGAGCTGCGAAGGAGGCGTATACCGCTTCGACATCAATGGTTTCAACAGGATGGGGCTAGGCCTCACACCACTAATGAAGTGCTAGACTTTCTCAATCAGAAATTCGGAAACCGTGTCATTTCAAACAGGTTTCCAGATCGATTCGGGGGTGGCTTTCTTTGGCCCCCTACGAGTCCTGACCTAAACCCATGTGATTTTTATCTCTGGGGGTTCCTTAAAGACAGTGTGTTCACTACAGCACCAAGAACCCTAGACCAGCTACGACAAAGCATCGTCGACTGCTGCACCCTTGTGGATGCAGAAATCCTGGATAGAGTCATGAATAACTTCACCATTCGGCTGCGAGCAGTTCAAAACGTTCGTGGTGGCCACATTGAGCATGTCATCAAGACTTTTCCACGGGAATAAAAACTCCGAACTGCCTAAAATATCATACTGAAATGCTAAGTTTGTAAACATTAATGGGTCAATAGATCATAGTACTGAAATTGACTAAATCACCCTGTCGATGAAGTTGAATATGTCAATAAACATGCATATTACTATAATTTATCAAAAATTCTTCAATTTAATTTGGTGTTTTCTGAATTGAGGTGGTCTCGGACTTTTTTTCCATCACTGCATACTTAAACCATAATGCAATTTCAAGTGTGAAATGTATTTAAATTATTTTTGCAGACGTCGACGAGAAAGATATAATCGCGACAATCGTGACCGAGATGATGACAACGTAAGGGAACGGAGGCGAAGGGATGATGATAACGATGAGGACAGTCGGCCTCGCAGAGGTTATTTTTATTATATGTTTCTTTTCTATTTAAAAGTTCGTTCCAAACTCTTTGGGATTTTACTAAAATTACTTTTGATATTTGTTTTAATGAAAGAAAAGAAATGTTTATTTTTGAATTTTCTTAATTTTTTTAATAAAATGTTTACTCGGAGCGATTTAAATTTAATTAAATTGCTTCCAAAAGCTTTGAGTCACCATTATTTTGAAATAAATTCATTACATTTCAGGAAGAAAATATAAAGATAATGATTATCAAGACTCTAAAGGTTAGCTCCTCCCTTGACTCCTTGTCATGAGCAGTTTAAAATAAATGTTGTACGAGGCTCATCCAGAAAGTAAGTTTCCCTATTTAAAAAAAAAAAAAAAGAACTCACACTTACAGGAACATATTTATTGGCAACAAGTACAGCAATGTTTCAGCTATTTTTCAACATAGCCACCACCAGAATTGAAACACTTGTCGTATCGTGGGATCAACTTTTGTATCCCCCTGGCGTAGAACTCTGCTGCCTGTGGTTTCCGGGGTGATGTGCGAAATCCAAGTCTCATCGCCCGTGACGATCCTGTCGAGGAACTCGTCGCCGTCATTGTGATACAGAAATGTCATCGTTGCTCCTAAGCGTTGAATTTTGTGTTCGGGTGTCAGGTCTTTCAGCACCCACCTGGCACACAATTTTTTGAACAGCAGGTGCTTAGTGACAATCTCATGCAACAAGGATCGCGATATCTGCGGAAAATGGATGCTCAGCTCCGTAATCGTGAAGCGATGGTTCTCCATCACGCGCTGCCGCACAAGCTCAACAAGATCATCATCGATGAGGGATGGTCGCCCACTGCGCTCTTCATCATGGACGACCTTCGTAAAACTGCCTAAACCAGCGACGCTCCATCTGCTTACTCATGACGTTCAACCCATAGACCTGACAGAGCTGACGATGAATTTCAGTTGGGGCATTGCTTTGTGCATTCAAGAACTTTATCACCGACCGAACCTCACAGGCGGCGGGAGAAGAAATAAGAGCTTCCATTTTGGACCATTGCTACCACGCTATTGGCACGAGGTGGGACCTGTCTGGCTGGCATATGATTGGTACGTCATAGATCTGTTACGCATGTGCATTTGACACGGCTAATTACGTTTACTTTAAAGGGGAAAACATCAGGAAACTTACTTTCTGGATGCGTCTCGTAGAATGCATTCCATCTAAAATATTTTATTTTATTTAGAATATTTGTTTGATGTTTTGCAGTACAATTTCTAGATTTCACTTACGAAGCTTTTCAATCTGTTTTCATATAAACAAATCAAGTTATGCAAATCGTCAAGGTGCATTCAAGTTCTAAGGTCTCCAAATTTTTTTCTGACAAAATACTTAACCCAGAAAGTTGTAACTACTGTTACTTCTCGACGTAATCACCGTGAAGTCGAACACATTTTTCATAAGCGGCGCCATGATTCCATGGCTGCTGAGAACTCTTCTTTAGGGGTATGTTTTGCCCACTGGTAAATCGCTGAAGCAACGGCAGCTCGATTGGGAAATGAGCGGCCACGGAGAGTGTCCTTCATGATTGGAAAAAGCCAGAAATCACTAGGAGCGAGCTCTGGTGAGCATGGGAAACCATCTCAAAGTTATTATTTTGAAGAAACTGCTGAGTTAGGAGTGCCTGACAAGCAGGGGTGTTGTCGCAATGTCAAGCTTAGAGGCAATATCACGCACACCTAAGCGACGGTCTTCCATAACAACTTGTTCCACACGAGCAATCGTAGCTTCTGTCCGGCTGGTTCGTGGTCGAGGCTGCTTCGGTTCATTCTCACGTGATTCTCGACCTTCTTTAAACTTTCGCATCCACGAACGCACATTTTTAGCATTCATAACGCCTTCATTGCGTATCTCACTCGATTGGCGATGAATTTCGATGGGTGTTTCACCCCGCAAATGCAGAAAACGAAATATTACACGTTGGTCTTGTAAACTAAACTTCGCCATTTTAAGTATAAGAAACATCGTTCGCAGCAACGCACACAGTATTAACGCCGTTCACGGTATAGTGCTGCCATCTGTGTTAGTAAAGACAAAATTTTAAAAACGTCCGGATCTTTCTACTTACTCTCACTGCAGAGGAAAAAACTTGGAGACCTTATAATTTGAACGCACCTCGTACAGTCAAACCTTGATCTGTCGTTCCACGATACATCGTTTGACTGGAATCATCGTTGTTTTTCGTTGGTCCCTGCGTAGATGCTATTAATACCATGCTAATGAAACCTGAATTCATCGTTCTTTGATCTATCATTTTCCCGCATTTATCATTAAGAATTTTTGGTTCCAAAGGAGGTTTTCCCAGATTGAGTGTTTTTCTAGCAAGTTTGCATTGTGCCTGAAAAATAACAAAAAAAAAAACATGAAACGAATGCACGTGATTGAAAAGGGAGTGGCCATAGATTGAAAAGCCTGGTTACCCCGTTGATCGGAAATGATCAGTAGAGATAAGCAGCGATGTTGTGGCCAGCTTCTGGATGGGTGACCACCAGTAGATTACCATCTTGAGGCCCCCCCCCCTCCCCCTTACAGCAGTCGTTAACTAGCCTTGGGTTGGCGCAGTCTTTCCCTCGAGGAATCAGTGGCGAGGTTATTGTTGGATTTCTACAGTGATAATCTAACCCAGTCTGACTAAGACGTGATAGAAAATCCATTGCAACACATCTTTACTTAAGTGAACGTGTAACAAAAAGGTGTATGAGAAAGTCTTGCATGTGCAATGAAGAAGGAGAAACACAATCACATGATTCATTTGCAATCGGGATTCACAGTACAGAAAGAGGAAAACCTTCCAATAACAATCAATAAAACATTTACCTAGACGTAGCAATTATACACTGAGTGACCAGATTATTATGACCACCTGACGTTTGTAGGCAACTATGATTTTGTACAGAAGTTGCTAGAGGGCCAGACCATTATAAATAGGGAAGCAGGTTGTTTACCAAGACAGTAGAAGTGATTTGTTTCTGAAGGTATGGGTAAATGATGCGATTTAACAGCTTTTGATGATTGTTGGTGCTTGGAGCCATGGAACAAGTATCAGCATTTGTTCAATGTTCAAGAGCCGCTATTGTTAAAGTGTTTAAAAACTGGACTGTCAGCTGCAAAACTGGGTCTGTCAGTGACTATTCAATGTTTGGGCAGAATGGAGAGTGGCAAGACTGGTACAAGACGATAGAAGGGCAACAGTGCATCAAATTACTGCAGACCTTAATCAGGGATCCTCTCAAATGAGGATGCCGTACACTGCATCGTATGGGATATAGAAGCTGAAGGGCTGTTCGAACACCTTTGCTGTCTGCAGTTAACAAGATAAAAAATCTCCTGTTTGCAGGAACAGAAGGATTGGATAGTCGAGCATTGGGAAAAAAATCATGTGATCTGATGAATCACATTTCCAGTTGCATCATGCAGATGGTACAGTGAGAATTTGGTGGAAACAGCATGAAAGCATGGACCCCACATGTATGAGTTCAACCCTCAAGTTGGCGGGGGCATAATCAGTTGTTATGGTTTGGGGCATGTTTTCCTGGGATGGTTTGGGTATAACATGGGTTGCTGATCAAGTTCATCCTATCATGTTGATGGCATATCCCAATGGAGATGGCTTCTTCCTGTATCCGTTGTTTATTTTCCAGTTGTCCCCTCTGAAACAATGAATCAAGCTTCGACTGTATTCCAAAAACTCCGTGAAAACCATCCAACATATCTCGTGTATGAAATAACCCTGCCCATGACACAAAATGGCTATGCAAATTTGAAATCAGTGCAAAAAATGCCATAAGAAATAGCCTTTCTATACTATTTTTCAACCTAAGGGTTGTCCAGGAAGTAGGGCGTCAAATTTGCCTAAGCAATTTCAATATGTAAATACAGTAGTGCTCAAAAAATAGTACACTTTCATGTTTATTGCTATAATACTTTCAAAAATTAAGAACATATAACTAAACTTTGTATACATATTATCTATATAAATATACAAAAGAAAAACTAGAAATAAGGTCACTGTTATTTGTATTTGCGAGGACACCATTAAACTGCCAAAATACAAAAATCATAAAATAGTACACATGCAAAAAACAAATCCCAAAAAGGAAGTAAATACAATGAAAAAAAAAGAGTTAGCAGATCAATATTTTGTTGCAAAACCTTTTGCACCAATAACAGCTTTGTAGCGGGCTGGCATTGAATCAATTAGTTTAGTGATTTTGGCCACTGGAATTTTTTCCCATTCTTTTCGTAAAATTTCAAATTTTTCCAGTGAATTTCGTGCTTTCTGTGACTTGCAGCTGCAGTCTAATTCTTCCCACATATGCTCAATAGGATTTCGTACCTTCTTTGACTTGAACCAGTCTTTGACCACACAAGCGGTATGTTTGGAATCATTGTCTTGCTGATCAATCCATCCACGTGGCATATTTGCTTTGGCAAAAGGAAGCATGTGTTGCTCTAAGATATTCTTATATACTATTTTGTCCGTTATTCCATCGATCTTCATCAGCGGGCCTACCCATTTATGACTGAAACAGCCCCATACCATAGTGGATCCTCCACCATGTTTAACGGTTGGTAATTGGTATTGTGGATCAAATCTATGGTTTGCTGGACGGCGTACGTACTGGATACCATCAGATCCGAATAGTAAAAACTTCGATTCATCACTAAAAAGCACTTTATTCCATTTTTTGGATGTCCACTTCAAATGATCTTTGGCAAATTTGAGGTGGGCTATCCGGTTCT
>JAHWFO010051685.1:63330-95258 GCA_023313115.1 Rhysida immarginata | reverse complement strand
GCCTTTTTTAGTTGTGGTTAAAGAGTGTTGTGCTTTTAATCTGTTCATTAGTACGATCCACATAAATACTTATTTTGTTTTAAAACAGAATAGTGGTTACTTTTTTCACTAGGATGGCAAATAATAAGCATTTTTCATAAGAACAAGTGTTGTGCCCAAATATTATTGCTTGCATTCTTTTTTAAACATGAAATTCATAAAGGAAAGCAAAAAATTGTGGATTAATATACAGCGAATTCTCGTTTTTACGAATCTCAGGGGGAATTCGTAAAATCCGAACTTCGTAAAAACCAGACCAGAAAATTTGAGCAAATAATGATTTGAAGAAATTTTATCGGCGGGATTTTTCATAGAGTATAAAAGATTTTGCAGGGTATTTAAAGAGTTTTTAATGTCCGACAATGTTGTTATGGCTTCCTCTTGAGCTTCTTTGTCGTCATTATCACCAATCTCTGCTTCAGCGACGCCATCTTTGATTAAATCACAGACAAATAATAGACAAAGTTACCAACAAACTCAAAAAATTTACTATTGAATTTCAACCTACTTTTTAAGTTTTCCCATGCTTCGAATTCTTCGAAATCAGTATCACTAATGTCTGCTTGACTTTCACAATCAACTGACTCAACCATACAACTTTCGATATTTCCGATATCGAAAGTGAAACCAGCTTACGAATCGATTTTCTCATGTCGAAACTGTCTCATAACACAGCGTAAACACATGCTTAGGTAATGGAAGGAAAATTATTCGTTTGCTACATGACCAATTAGAGATAGGTATCATTTGCTTAACGAAAAAGCTTAAAATGATTGGTTTAATTAATGAAAGTTTTACTATTAATTACTGTTGACAGCTTCGTAAATAAAAATATCTGGTAAAAATGACAGTTTATTACAAGAAAAGTACGAAATTGGGTTCGGGATTTCAGGATTACTTCGTAAAATCCGGAATTTCGTAAAAACGAGAATCCACTGTAATAACAACAAATAAAAGTACATTTTCCCCAGAAAGTTCTCTCTTCGTTGTTATGAAATTCATAATGAAGAAATGACATATAATCTCATTAGCTATCTTTGTTGATGTATTTAAAAAATAACAAACATGCAAACTGTGTTTGCACAATCCTCTTCAAAATGGTAATGGTAAGGATTGTTAACCTATGTCTTTGTGAAAAAGCTAAGGTGCTGGAAAAAAGTATAGGGGCCAAATAAACGTAGCAAATCCATGCTGATTTTGTTGCTTTATTATAGACTGAATTAAATGATACAAAACGTTGTTTCCAGGAGCATTTAACAACGAATAAGAAATCAAATTCAAATTAACAGCCATTATCCCAATCTAGCCACTTGCAAGTTGGAAAAAAGTTTAGAGTCTCACATTTCCCGATAAAGGCACCCTTTTTCTCAATGACCTTTATTATTCTGTTTATCATTGATTCACTGAGTTTCACTAACACTCCTGAATCAAGGTTTTGCCATGCTGCAGTGATACTATTCACCAATTCTTCTTTATGACTCTACTGACGGAAATTGCTGTATACAGAACGCACTAAGATTCCCAAAATGTTCTCCACTGGGTTGAGATCTGGACTCCGGGATGGCCAGTCCAGAGCAATCACAGAATTAGCATCAAACCAGTCCTTGGTTGAAGCCGAGCTGTGAATCGCAGCATTGTCCTGCTGGAAAATCCATTCGTCCTCCGTCATGAGCGGACCGTATGGAAGCAGATTATCTGCCAAAATATCTTGATATGCAATGGAATTCTTCCGGTGTGGTCCGAATGCAATAGGTGTAGTTCCACCAGCAGCAAATGCTCCCCAAGTCATTACTGAGCCACCTCCAAACTGTCTCTTTGAGAAGAATTCCTTTTCATCTCGAATTTCATGCCAATAGTACTTGAACCCATCTGGCCCATCCATGTTGAACTTCTTCTCGTCTGAGAACACAACATTCTTCTACTTGTCACCGTACGTAACGTATTTTTTAGCAAACGCCACACGCGCTTCATGATGAACTGCTGTCAGAGGTGGTCTTCCTTCCATTTTTGAGTAATGCAGATGTCTAGAAGAATGCAACACATTTCGTAGGGTTCTACTAGTGCACGAGAGATCTAGTTCGGCAAAAATCTGCGAAGAAGAGAGGTCCTGATGATGAACAAGGCTTCTTGTTCTTGATGTCTGGCGAGCGGAAAGTGCACTTGGCCTGCCAGATCTGGGTGCCATTCCATGTTTATCTGGATTTTGGAGAAATTTGTTAACAGCTGACTTGGAACGTCCAATTTCTTTCGCAATTTCAGACCCAGTCTTTCCGCATCCCTTAAGAGCAACAATTTGCCCTCTTTCATACTCTGAAAGATGTTGCCCTTTTGGCATCTTGTATATTGGTGTTATATTACACAAACAGAGTGGTATATGCTCTCCTATGACGTTGCTGTATACTTTCATCACCTTAAATAATCTTTTCAACTAATAAAACATGCAAGAAAGTGGATGACTCTTAAACTTTTTTCCACCTTGCAAGAGGGTAGGTTGGGGTAATGGCTGTTAATTTGGATTTGATTCCTTATTCATTGTTAAATGCTCCTGGAAACGTTTTTTATCATCTAATTCATGTCTGTAAAAAAGCAACAAAACGTCAGCATGGATTTGCTACATTTATTTGCATTTTCATCCTGGTTCTATACTTTTTCCAGCAACTTATGTTAATCTGCCAGCAATAAACACTTGTTCTTGACTTGACCTGGTTGAGTATTTCGTCACATCCTTTGGCAAGTTTTTATAGATTCAAATTGTAATTGTTACCAACTCTCTTGTCAACTAAATTGAGTAACAAAGAAAACTTTTAATATTGGGCTGTTCATAATTGTTGGCTTATCCCACCAGCGTTAACTTGCAGAGGGGATTTGGAACCAAGCATTGATGTGAGGGTAGCACTCACTTTCTGCATCAGATCCTTATATTTATGAAAGACAGGTGCTTTATGACAACAGAAAGTGAACAGTGGCTAATAAAGGGGAAACCACCAAACATATGTTCAAACCACATGGCCAAGTAATCTATTATTGCTGGGTTTTTTTATTTGTGTAAGAGTTTATCAGTAATTATGAAACAGCCCAATACGGTTTGTGCTTTTGATGTTATATTTACTTTATCTGCTACAGGTATTGTCACTTTAATTCATAATTTTTTAATGTTGTTTATTCATTTCATCCATACCAAAAGATAGAAAATGATTCTTAGTTTCTATGATTATGAGAATGAGCAATCTGTCATTAGCAAACAGAAATCAAAAAGTTATGAGTAAATGTGGAAAAGTATGAATGGATAAATGTAGTTGATAGCACTTCTGGATGAGTGAATTAGATTTTGTATGAGCATGTTTGATTCAGATGTATAAAGTGCGATTCCCACATGTGTAAAAACAACAGCAGAAACCACAAAACAGCAACATATTTTGACGTTACTTCTTGTTTTCGTCTCTTCTGTCCGACTGAACACTCCTGTTTTTTCGAATTGGGTCGAGTTCAACTTCTGTGGCAGAAAGCAGGGCAGAGAACCTGGTTGCTTAGCCAATAGAAAATTATCTATGGAGTGATGTCCTCTCTCTCTTTCTCTCTCTCTCACACTAAATAAAAATGTTGGATACTCATCTCACGAAGGTGAAGAGTCCGAGAAAGAAAATTGATGTGGAAGCGCTAATAAAAGAAGCGTGAAATATATATGCAGTATTTATTAATACAATTGGGTAAGAATTCCTGAAGTGGGCCCCTCAAAAACAAGCATGTCGTGAAATTTAAACCTTTTATTATAATTTGGTAGTACCTAATGGAGTATTAAAATTCCCAAAATATTTTTGAAAAATTTGCATTTTTGTTTTTTTTTTTTTTTTTGGTACTTTTTGTTTAAAAAATCATATCTCACGCTAATTTTATCAAATCTCTTTGAAATTTTAAAGATAACAAGTAAAACGTATATATTTCCTAACAAAATAGAAAAGAACTAGCTGATTTTCCTGGCGTTGCTCGGGCTGTTTATTTGATGAAATTTTGCAATTTCTGAATTTGAATATAAACGAAAAAGCCTTAATAAAGTTTATATTCACTTTGGAAAAACGAAAAAAATTCTTTTAAATGGTTGCACTGGAATTTTGTGTCCAGTTGGGTTCACCCAGGAAAATTCGACATTGCATCGTTAACATTTTAAAATACGAGGGTGGGCTGAAAAGTAATGCCTCCATGGCTGTAACTTTTTTATTTTTTAACCGATTTTCAAAATTCTTTTTGTATCTGATACACACATTTCTTCTCTATGTAATGCACTATTCACTTTTCGACATTGTCCCCATCCCTTTCCACGTGTTGTACCAACGCGTGACTAGTCGGGTGAACCCGTCGGAGAGGAATTCCAGAGTTGTCGTCGACACGAGGATTGAATGGCAGCTTTGGATCCACTTCTGCAGCACGATAACGCCCGTCCGCACACGATCGCCACACGTCAGAGGGGATTGCAGCACCTACAGTTCAAAGATGAAAGACTTTGCACCTTGCGACTTTCACCACTTCCCAAAGAGGAAAGAGCACCTTAAGGGGCATGAGTTGCATTCTGACAACGAGGTGAAACCTGCCATTCGGTCTTGGTGTCGACAACAACCCCGGAATTCCTCTCCGACGGGTTCACCCGACTAGTCACGTGTTGGTACAATGCGTGGAAAGGGATGGGGACTATGTCGAAAAGTGAATAGTGCATTACATAGAGGAGAAATGTGAGTATCAGATACAAAAAAAAATTTGAAAATCGGTTAAAAAATAAAAAAGTTACAGCCATGGAGGCATTACTTTTCAGCCCATCCTCGTATCAAAGAAAGGCAATGAGTATTGATTTATTTCTGTCTATATTAAAAATACTTAATAGATAGATTGAGAGAGTAAAGAACTCTGTTTACAGCCTCATTAGCATCTCTCATCAACATGTAACCGTTTCAATAGAGTGGTATTCAGTCACAGAGCGTGGAATCATGTCCTGAATGTGGTTGTTTATATGGATAGCATCAGTTTTAGCAGCAAGGATTGGTGTCTCACACAATCAGTTGAGATCTTTAGAATTTTCTAACATGTTTAGATAAACATTATCTATAACTTCCCTAAAGAAAGTTGACATCTTTCAATGCGTATCAACCTTACCTAAATTCCTTCTGTGGTAAGGTTGTCATCTGTGGGATAAGGTTGCTGCATCTATAACTTCTCTAAAGGAATTTACTAAATTGCAAAAACCATATGAAAAATAAATTTTCATTTTTATGCACTGAGGCATAACCACTGAGGGAGAAGGCCTTTGCAATGAGAAGTAATACATTGTTACATCATCATAGTTAGGGCAAATTTATGGCTTATTATTGGTAGAAATACGAATAACAATGCCTTATTTATGATTATGTAACAATGTATTACGTTTCATCACATAGGCCTTCTCTCTGTCGGTGATTACGGCTAAGGCCCGTTATTTCGCTGGCCCCGTTCACATCATAAATGACAAAACCTACCTTGTTGATGAAAGAAACACGCGTTCTTGGGAACTATTGGTTCCACAGAAATTTGGATGTGATATTTGTAATTAGCATTGAAAGATGCATTAATTACATATACAGGGTGTTTCTAAATTATCTCCCGTATTATACACGTTTATTACTCAAAAACTATTACAGATTTTAACGTGATTTTTTTTTTTTTATTCACAAAGAAAAACTCCAAAAGTTTCTTAGCATGCCTTAATAAATTTCAATGTACCCCTCATTTATGGCGTGAAGGATATCAAAGTGAAACTGAATTTCTTCCAATGTTCGCGCTAGCATTTTTGTGTGGTTTAATGCATGATCAAGTTAATCGGACTTTTCTTTTTCGCTGAAGATACCATTACCGCTGCAACCTACCTAGATATGCTGGAGAACTACCTGATTCCACAGGTGGAAGGACTGCAGCCCAACATAGTCTACCAACAAGATGGAGCACCTCCTCACTGGGGCCTGCAAGTCAGGCAGTGCCTTGATACAGACTTTCTAGGATGATTGATTGGAAGGGAAGGGCCAATTCCTTGGCCCCCTCGCTCACCCGATGCGAACCCTCTGGATTTTTTCTTCTGGGGATATGTGAAAGACAGAGTGTACAAGACCAACGTTGATGACATTGAATCTCTCAAGAACAGAATAATTGAAATAAGCGCTGAAATCACCCCTGAAATGCTAGCCCAAACACGGGAGGAAATGGAATTTCGCTTTGACGTCCTTCACGCCATAAATGGGGGGCACATTGAAATTTATTAACGCATGCTAAGAAACTTTTTGAGTTTTTCTTTGTGAATAAAAATAAAATCACGTTAAAATCTGTAATAGTTTTTGAGTAATATGGAGGATAATTTAGAAACACCCTGTATGTCTCGCACCTTAAAAAAAATGCAACCAGACGGAAATATAGAATTTTTAAGTTAGTTGAAAATACAATATAGAAATTTTGTTTTTTAAAATGTGAATTTTGTTTGGCTTAATCTTTTAACTTAAGCTAACTGGAGTTAAATTACATTAATTACTAATTTTTTGAACTGTATATTGTTAACATTCCTTCCCATATTCATTTTTTAAAATTGATTAGAGGATCGGTAGCAGCAAAAATAATGGCAAAATATGGTTTCAAAGAAGGCCAGGGTCTTGGGAAACAAGAGCAGGGAATGAGCCAAGCGCTGCAGGTGGAGAAAACAAGCAAGAGAGGAGGGAAAATCATTCACGAGAGAGACATTCCAAAAGGTAACCTAAATTGCTTTTTTAGTTGTTGTCAGTTATTTGTACTCTCGAGGCTTAAAATTCAAATTTTTCTTGGACGGGAGCATCCCCTCCTATGTTTGTAAATGGAGGGGAGGCAATAAGTTACGAGTTATGCAAGTGATTTTTCAACATATTACTTTCTTATACATAGTATAAGGAAGTATTGTAATCACGAAAAATTTCGACCTCCAGATTTTCACTGATCTTCACGTTTTAGGGTCCCTAGATTAGGAAAAAGTGATTTCTGGAAAATGTCTGTGTGTCTGTGTCCACGCTAGCGTCCAAACGGCTAAAGCTATTGAGACCAAACTTTAAACTTAAGATTATAATCTTCCTCTGGAGGTCTGATTAGTTTTCCAGTGGAATCGGTGAACCGGAGGTATCAGTTTACTCCAGCGCCAAAATATAAATTTTGAAATATCTCGTTAAACATTGCGTTTATGAAAATTTTGTATAGGGTAAAAAGTGTTCCAATTTCAATTATAAACAACTTTTGTTCAGAAAATTTTTCGAAATTCCAACCGGAAGTATCAGTTTTACTCTTGTCAAAATCCATTTTTTTGCGAAATAAGATGGTATAGGCAAATTTGGAATCTGTAGCAAAGTGTTTAGAAGCTAATTTGAAGTAACTTTTATTCACAAACTTTTTTAAAATTTCTTTCGGAAGTAGATTTTTTAGACAGTTGTTTAATTTTTTTCTGAATTTGGACCAGGTCATTTATGTATAAGAAAGTCGGGTGGCGACCACACCTCATTTTTTTAATTTAAGTTTTGTACATAAATGTGTTAAGAATAATAAAATAACAAAAACTCAGTCAAAAAATAAATGTAATAAATTCTTATATTTCAATAACCAAAATACTACTAAAATATATGAAAATGGATTTTAGTTTGTCTTGGTATTTAGCAATCTCTGGACATGATTTTGAAGCATCTAAACATAATGCTAATCTATGAGCTAGCCAATAAATTCCTATTACTTTATTATTTTTCTCTTGACGATACCGCAACGGTGACGATTGGAATTAGGAAATTCCATTGGTTCAAAAGTTAAATCTCTCCGAAAACATTTAACAATACTGATTGATGACAAGTTAAACCCGTAATCTAATGATTTACGGACGGAAAAGTGTGATAGTGTCCAAACTTATATTGAGAAAACTAATATTGTGAGATACAGAGAACAAAAAAATTAATAAAAAAATCCTAAAAAAACATGTAATGGGTGGGGAAACTCCCCTCCTGAAAGTCTTTTTGGGAGCGATTTTAAAATTTCGGGCGAGAATCCCGCCATCCCGCCCTGAATTTCGAATCACTTGTTTCGGAAATATGTTGAAATTTACATTTTATTTCCCATATTTGTTTTCTTCTCATCATACATCGGATTTTGTTAGAAAACGAAACACATATATCTTCCTTCATGCGATACAGCATGAGCGATTAAGTCGTTTAGTTCGAAAACGTACCATATGCGATAGATGTTACTTTCTCGAAGCAAATAGCTTGGATTGCCATGCGAGAACGGAAGTGACAAAATGTGCGGCAAGATTAAGATTTGTTACTGTTTTATTATTGCGTGTCTGTGTTTTACCAGGTAAAATATGGAATGTAGTAGTGACGAAGAATTTCAGCAGTGACTACTTTCCTGTAAGAGGGCATTCCTTCAATGAATATGACAAGAGATTTTGGAACAGTGAAAAGAAAGCTACGCAAAAAATATCGAGTTTATACTCAAGATGGGCATTCCTTCAAACTTTTGGCATAAGCAAAGATGGATGATCGAGGCAAATTTCGTTGTGGAGAAACTTGATGATTATTCGTTATTCCACTTTGATCGACACATTGCTGTCTGCCATTTTGTTTAAACAAGCAATCGGTTGTCATAGCAACCGGATGAGTGGTGTTACATTTGCATGACAGGCAGTAGTTGCATCCCAACAATGAAAGTTTAGATTTTTACTTCAATGAAATTTACAAAAAATAAAGTCCAGGTCAAATTTGAATGCCCCCTCGTAAAATGCATGAAACTAGCCCTCTCTTTTTTTTTTTTTTTTTTTTATTACTATCAGGTAGTCAAATTAAATTCATTTATTTTTTTATGTAGGAAAGAAAGGAAAGGGTGAGAAAGCATCATTCTCAATTGAGGAAATAGAATCATCAGAAGATGAAGGAGAAGCTGGAGGGGAACCTCAAGTGGAATCGATTACAGAGGCCATGAAAAATCCATCAAAAGTAGTCCTTCTGAGAGTAAGTATTGACAGCTTGATAAATAAGCATGATCCTATTTCAACTTCCATTGCATTAAACCCATTGAGGGGGGGGGGGGGGTAAAATGTGTGGGTGTGATCTTTAGAGGTCATTTACTATTCTTATCATATTTTAAGCTTACATGATTAACAATTACAGGATACTAGAATAATTTTTCAATATGGGACAATTGAATGTTTCATGGAAGGTGAGTTGAGACAAGTTCAAACCTGCATTGTTGGCAAGACATCGTTGGCTATGTGTCAGTTAGGTGTGAATCATGGTAGCATAAACATTGTATTACTAATACAATCAGTAAGTTTGGAGACTAGCCTTTCTGACGGATATGATGTATTGTTGTCACATGTTACACACAACCACCTTCAAATTTCTCCCCATCTGCAACCATGCACTGCTGCCGGTCCGGGTACAGTTGCTGAAAATGTTCCTGAGGCCTTTGGAGGAGCTGGTCTTCAGGGTGGCTGTCGCTGCTTCCTGATCTTTTGATGCACTCTTGAAACTGCATCCTTTGAGTTCGCTTTTCAGGTGGGAGAACAGGTAAAAGTTGCATGGTGCGAGATTGGGTGATTAGGAAGGGTGTAGAAGAATTGGCGTTCTCATTTTGCACTATCGGGAGTGCCAAGGAAACAATCTGAGAAAGCATGTCGTCCCCTTCAACCTAGTAGCGCTGGAGAAACTGCAATGACAAGCCCATTCTCTGGCTTTTGTGTCATGGTGTAAGCTGGCGTGGCACCCAGCGGGAGCACACTTTATTGAAGCCTAGCTGCTCATGCATCATGTTGTAAGCCTGGCCACGTGAACAACCAGTAGAGGTTGCTACAGCATCGATGGTTACCCTCCTATCTTCTCGGATGATGTCTTCGACGCGCTGCAACGTTTCTGGCATGGCGTTCTCCACCGGCCGACCGGCTCTATGTTCATCTTCGATACTTGTCTGCTCTTCCGAGAACTTCTGCACCCAATTATGGATTGCCTGACGTGACAGGCAATGTTCACCATACACAGGGAGCATTTCCTTGTGGATATCCTTTGCTTCCATATGTTTTGCCCACAAAAAACTCACAACAGCACACTCAGGGGCACCGCCATCTTGTACGGCCATGCGCAGAACGATCGTTGTGCTTCAGAATAAAACTAGATAGTGCTGCTATCTGGCGGTGACAGTTTCCCGCACTTAATTAAAAAATGAAGGTCGCAACTTCGATTTGTAACTTACTTATTGAATTACCCTCGTAATTACATAGTGTGATTCCATGCATCAATCTAAGCAAACAGTTCCTTATCGAAAATGTCTAAAACTCAAAATTTAGTATCTAAAAAAATGACGTCGTTACGTCATTAGTGAACTTTCTGCACCAACACTTCACATAATGAACTGCGCTATGCCACGAGGAAACGGTAGCAATTGTTGAGATTAAATGACGTTTTCCACCAGCTTTTAGAATAGATCCCACTTGAATGTTGATCAGTATCTGGAAGAAATGATTCCTATGAGAGAAAGTTCAGAGAGTAAATTTGAAACTAGAGAATGCCCCATGGCCACTTTGCCCTGATCATTTCTGGAGTTGTGCTTGTTGACGGTCAATCAGAATGCTTGTCATCTTCCACAGACTCCTGACCATCTTTGAAACGCTTAAACCACCCAAATGTTTGGGTTTGGCCTAAAGCTTGTTCACCAAAAGCCTCCTTCGACAGTCTGTGGGTTTCAGCTCCAGTTTTCTTCAGCTTTAATATCAAGATTTGCAATACAACCAACGCAAAGAGTGACAGAAACAGTTCAAACTCAAAATCATGTGGCTATAGGATGACATCGCTTGGCACAATTACAGCCGAGACGTACCCCTACCACCATCTATCGGGAAAACTTCGTACCTCTTACGGTTTGGTCAGAATAAAAGAATTTCGGAAAATTTTGGGTAGCACCTTGTATGTTATGGAAGAAAACTTTGCTGCAGTCTGGAAAATGCTTGATGTCATCCGATAGATAAAAGAGAGATTCACCAATGTATGATACCAATACACTGAGTGAGCATATTATTATGACCACCTGACATGTTTATGCAAATGCATGCACGGACGTCGCCACAATGTTGCTAGCGGGCTAGACCAATATAAAAAGGGAAGCTGAATGTCGTCGACAAAAGTAGACGTGTTCCATTCTTCAACTATGAGTAAATAATGCGATTTAACAGCCTTCGAACGTGGGATGATTGTAAGTGCTCGGAGCTATGGAACGAGTATCAGCGAAACGGCAGCATTCGTGGAGTGCTCGAGAGCAGCCGTCGTTAACCCGGCGTCACTCGCGCGAGCGGTGTTTACACCGCACTTTTTGATTTTTTTGATTTAGCTCATCATACAGTGGCACTACCTTGTGATGACTTCCATGTATTCCAAGTACAATTTATTGGCAACAGCTAGCGCCAATAAAAAATGTTAAAATTAAAAATTAAAAAAGTTAAACTTAACAAATTAGAATGTAAAAATTAAAAAAAAAGCTACGATTTTGGCATAAATTTATAAAAGTATAATAAAAATCATTTTGTTATTTTATCTCACTGAGTTCTTTTTTATCAAATAAAATCACTTTTAAAAAGTGCGGTGTAAACACCGCAACTCGGGTAGTGCTGTTATAAAATTTGACGCGAGTGACGCCGGGTTAAAGTATTTAAAGACTGGACAGTTAGCCGGAAGATCGGGGTCTGAACGTTCGCGTTGTGGCCGCCCGCGGATGGTTGATGATGGGACAGAACGGAGACTGTCATGACTGGTAAAGGATAACAGAAGGGCAACTGTGCATCAAATCACTGCTGACCTTAATCAGGGGTTCTCCAAAACGGTCTCTGAATGCATTGTCCACCGCACCCTGCATCGCATGGGATACGGAAGTCGAAGACCTGTCGCACACCTTTGCTGTCTCCAGCCAACAAGCGGAAACGACTCAAATTCGCTCAGGAGCACAAGGACTGGACTATCGAGCAGTGGAAACAAATCATGTGGTCTGACGAGTCACGATTCCAGTTACATCATGCAGACGGCCGCGTGAGAATCTGGCGGAAACAGCACGAAAGCATGGACCCCGCATGCACGAGTACAACCCTTGAGGCCGGTGCAGGCAGTGTTATGGGCTGGGGAATGTTTTCCTGGCATGCGTTGGGTCCGTTATACGTGTTGAACAACGTCTGGATGGTATAGCATACCTCCGTATCGTCACCGATCGAGTCCACCCTGTCATGGTGATGGCGTACCCCAATGGAGATGGCTACTTCCAGCAAGACAATGCGGCATGCCACAGAGCTTGTATTGTGCAGGAGTGGTTCCAGGAATATGAGGGGGACTTTACTTTACTTCGGTGGCCCCCACAATCCCCAGATCTCGCTCCAATTGAGCATCAGATTCCTCCCATCACCTTCCAACATCTCGTGGAATCAATGCCACGAAGAATCACTGCAGTATTAAAGTCAAAAGGTGGCCCAACGAGATACTGACAGGCTGGTCATAATAATATGCTCACTCAGTGTATATAAGTGAAACACAGATGACACACCTCCTTTCTTCCAAAAGATCTTGAGGAAATTAAACATCAGACATCTTGTGATGTTAATAGGCAGCGAAATGTGGCTTTATTACTACGATTTACAGATGTAGAAGAAAAGAAGGATGAGACGTAAAAATAAAATAAAAAATGAGAATTGAACACAGGGTGGGGTGGTAAGACCCAGAATAAGAATAGAGGCTATCTTTTGTCAAAGCAAAGAGTAAAAGTGATGATTTACAGAATAAGATGCGAGCATTTCAAGATGAGGATGTGCATGCCTCTGTGAGGAAATCACGTTCTGTTCAGAAAAGAATTGTTGCCATTTTCTTTACGGTGAGTAATTTGTGGCCCTGATGGTGTTGGAAAACCAGAAAACATCACTGCAAAATGGTATCTTCAACAGTGCCTGCCTCAGGTCCTTCGAACGCTCACAAACATCTGCATGTGCTTAAGTCCAAAGATTTCATTCTTTCGCTATAATAATGTCCCTATCACTGGTTTAAAATTTGCACCAACAATTTGGCAAGTTCTAGTTAAATATGCATGAGTACCCTTCATAAAATCTGAATTTGCTCTACAAGAATATGGATTGTTCTCGTATGTGAAAGGGAGGCGATGTTCAAGAGATGAGAAACTTTCGAAGATATGCGATCTCCAGCGATCGCAATCTGCTGCCATCAGGTGCATGTCCTCCATGGTAATACCCAAGCGATTCGAACCTAGATTCTCCATGTAGTCTAGCCACCTGGTTCTAGGCCACCCATTGCTCTCTTACCCACTGGCTTGGAAAATAACAACTGCCTAGGAAGACCAGTTTGCGGCATCCGTATCACGTGGTCATACAAGCGCAATTGAGTTCTCTCAATGTGGAGAAGTAGCAGCTCAACAATTATTGTGCTGCTGTGCACTCTATCTAGTAGGGTAACACCTATCATACCTCTCAGGAATCTCATTTTGGCTGCTTGTACCTGCGATCGCACTCTTTCGGGCATTACCCAAGACTCATGACCATAGGTGAGAATAGGGACAAAGATAGATTTGAAAATTGAGAGTTTGGCTTTGGCTCATATTTCATAACCACAAATCGCCACGGTTCATGTCTGACGCAGCTTGCTGCATCGATCCAAGCATCCAATTCTTTATCCTGCCGCCCATCACTCGTGAATTCAATCCCGAGATACTTGAGCTTCTTCATCTGTCTCAATGGGAAAAGTTAATGCTTGGAAAGCCCACTGAGCAGGCTGTCTTGAAAGGACCAGAACTTCAGTCGAAGCCACACATCTTCAATCCAGCCTCTTCGTATTTGGCTGGAAACTGGTCTAATGCATGCTGAAGATTGGTGCGAGAAGACCCAAGGAGGACAAGGTCGTCAGCAAAGAGCAACCTCTCCACCAGGCAGTCGCCCACACAAACGTGCTCATCGCCTCGGCTGCCCGTGTCTATCCAGTCCATAAGATAATGAACAAGATGGGCGATAGTACGCATCCTTGGCGGTGAAAGGTCTTGACTGAATGCCATTTATCCGGACGCACATCTCAGCACTTTTGTGCAGAGACATGATAGCAACAATAATTGCCCATCTACTCCATACTCTTACAACGTTTACCAGAGCTTCTCCCGAAGAACTCTCATCGTATGGTTTTTCGAGGTCTACAAGGGAAGCATAGACATCTTTTGCATACTCCCAGGATTTCTCAAAGATGTGATCCATCGTGCTTCGGCCAGGTCGAAAGCCACACTGCTCCTCCGATAGTTTGGAGTTGACTATTTCCCGACTTCTCTTCTCGAGACACTTAGCGTACACTTGCAAATAATTAAAATAATTTATAGACATGAATATAAAGTAATTTTTGTTTTATTTTTCAAGAACATGGTCGGGCCTGGTGAAGTTGATGAAGATCTTGAACCTGAAGTAAAAGAAGAATGTGCGAAATATGGGGAAGTTATCAAATGTATTATCTTTGAGGTAAGAGTTATTAAGTACCGAAAGGTGCTTTATGCTATCAGTGTGGGGAAATGTGTCTGTCTGTCCACCCGTCCGTAACTCCTAACTCCTCCGAGGCCATGAAAGATTTTCAGAATCTGTTTTCGTAAGTCGATGAACATGGTTCATGGCACGAACCAATGGCAAATATTATCTAAACCAATTCATTGGCACATGCACAAATGGTACTTCAATTTTCCCGCCTAGCCATTTTCAATGCGAAGATATATTAAGTAATATATCAAACAAATTGTAATGACGAGATAGAAGCGGTTATTCTATTACTATTTTCGCCAATTAATAAATTGGTTCCGGGAAAGAACCATTTTGAAAATGGTTGAAATCAAAACAATAGCACGTGCTCTAATGGTACCCTTATGACACCCTCAAAAATTTCCAATGATAAGATGTGGAATGTAATATATCAAACAACTTGAGATGATGTGTCATGAATGAATATAACGTAAAATTATTGATAGTCGAAATTGGTTCAAAGGTACCTGGTTTAATGGAACCATTATGGTTCATTGGAACTTTCAGTGCTAAAATATGGCATATAATATATCAAACGACTTGGAATGATGTGTCATGAATGAATATAAATTAAAATTAATGATAGTCAAAATTGGTTTCAAGGAACTGGTTTAGTGGAACCATTATAGTTCATTGGAACTTTCCATGCTAAAATATGGCATGTAATATATCAAACATCTTGGAATGATCTGCCATAAATGAATATAAGGTAAAATTAATGATAATCCAAATTGGTTCAAAAGTACGTGGTTTAATGGTATCATTATGGTCCATTAGAAACTTAAAATATCATAGGGCGGTTAAAGTATGGTTCCGCAAATGGTTTAGTTTAACCTTTCGGTACTTGGTTATGTCATTCCTTAATGGTTTATTAATTTAGAATTAGTATTTAAAATAATTAATTACCTGCTGCTTAGCATTTGAAGACCTACGATACTGTTTGTAGCCACCAGTGTCTGACAATCTAAATCGTTAATACAGTTGACTCACGTTATATCGAAGTTCACCAGAAGCCATAAAACGTTTGTTATAACCGATTTTTTGTTACATATGAAACTCAGTATTTTAACGCCAGAAAATACATTTTTCACCTTTGAATTCATAGGTCTTAGTTAAAATTTGAATTACTCCGACTAAGCAGTGATGAAATGTCAGTAATCGAGCAAACTCTATTGTAGATTGTGTCATAAAAAATGTGTCTTTTCGACTGATCAAAGCTGCTCGGTCGATATTTTAATGAAAATAGAATTTTTTTTGTATGTAATACATAATCACGTACTGTATCTAAATAGCTAATTTAAAAAGCTTGTCATTTTTGTCTGCCTCATAGCATGAACCATAATGGTTTAGCTTCATGGTTAGCGAAGCAAAATGGTGTTTCGAAATAGAAATATACAAGGTGTCCATAAAAGATCTGACACATTTTATCTGTGTATTACCAAAAACTAATAAAGATAAATAGAAAGGGATTTCAATATATGAAACTGTAACTGAAATAGTTTTATTAAATTGAATATCGGCTTGGGTCCAGCCGATATTCAATTTCTTGCCATGTTCTTTTGAGCATATTGACATCCAACTTGTTAATAGCACCCGTGATTCGGCGTTTCATATCCTTCTCAAACACTTGGTCCTTCGCGAACCCCCACAAGAAAAAGTACATTGGCGTAATGTCGGGTGATCGAGGGGGCCAAGAGATAGGTCCATCATATATCCAATGACAAGGAAATTTTTTGTCCAAAGCGGCACGAACAATTGTCCCCCAGCATGGTGGTGCTCCATCCTGTTGGAAGAGAATATTGGGCCGTAGTTCATCTAATTGCGGGAATACAAAATTCTGCAACATGTCCAGATACGTAATGGAAGTAACGGTTGGTTCCGCAAAGAAGAAGGGTCCTAGTCCACGTTCTTGCATAAGCCTCCACCAGACATTGACTTTTAGGCAGTCTCTTTCCATTTCACGGACACGGTGTGGGTTTTCAGATCCCCAAATGCGGACATTGTGCCGGTTAATGTGTCCGGAGACATGGAATGTTGCCTCGTCGGAAAACGCAACATGCTGAAGAAAATCTCCGTCGTCTTCAATCCTGTTTAACATGTAAACAGCAAACTTCGTACGTTTCGGTTTGTCATCTGGTTGGAGAGCTTGTACAAGCTGAATCTTGCATGGATACAATTGTAATGTCTTAAGTATGATTTTATGTACCGTGGATTTAGGCAACCCCAATTCTCTGGAAGCTGTCTTCATCGATTTTCTAGGGCTCCGATGAAACGCCTCTCTAACTCTTTCCACATCCTCATTTGCTATGCTTGGGCGGCCTGAACTTTTTTTGCATAGCACGCTGCCTGTTTCCAAAAACTTCTTCTCCCAATCCAAAATGCTGTTTCGACACGGTGGATCCTTATTACATTGTCTTCAAAAATTTCTCTGTGTCTGAGTCACTGATTTCATTTCGATAAACCAATACACACACTGTCCATGCTCTCTCCAGTGGAGTAGCCATCTTTTGTTTTAATAACCCGGATGTATAGCTCCTGCACTCTAGTGGCAAAATTGTAAAACACAATAAAACCTTTTCAGTTACAGTTTCATATATTGAAATCCGTTTCTGTTTATCTTTATTAGTTTTTTGGTAATACACAGATAAAATGTTTCAGACTTTTATGGACACCCTGTACTTTAAACTAATTGGATAAACTAATTATAAAACAGATAAGTGGATAAGTTAATTGCACAAACTATTTGGATAAGCTAATTGGATAAGCCGGTAACCGGACAATTCAGAACATGACAAATCAGCACATGACGAATCAGAACATGACAATTCAGAACATCACTAATCAGAACTATGCCAAATCAGAATTGTCGCAATTCAGAACAGTGACATATCAGAACGTATATAAAACAGAACAATGACTAATCAGAACTGTCACAATTCAGAAGTATGACTAATCAGAACCTTGTTTAATAACATTATTAAAGGGGAGCTGAGGAGAGGATAGAAGAATCACCAAAGCATTAAATTAAAGAATTAAAGAGATGTCATTTTTGGAGACGGAACATTTGATAAAGCACCTAACATGTTTTATCAGCTGTATACTTGGCATGCTAAAATTGGTAATTCATATCCTCCATGTATTTATTTTCTTTTGCAAAAAAAATGGCTACATACAGCAGAATGTTTACCATATTGCAGCAAAAGATTCTGCTTGACTTTGAAAGCATGTATGTCTGCTGCTCAAGTTGCTTTTCCACAAGCAGAAGTGAAATGGTGCTACTTTCATCTATGCCAGAGCGTTATTAGGAAGATCAACAGTGTTGGCTTAAAGGAAGCGTGTAAGTCTGAAAACGTGAAGTTGAAACTGAAGTCCCTACCTGCTCTCTCTTTTGTGCCAATACTTGAAGTAAGAACTGTCTTTGACCAGTTAGCTGCCACATTTCCGGATGAGCAACGCTACAATGAGGTTCTCACATGTTTCTTCTCAACCTGTATCGAAGGAGCTGCAGGAAGATCACCTCTATTCCCAGTAACAATTTGGAATCATTTTGAGGCTGCTGCTGAAAGATGTCCTAAGACTACAAATTGTTGTGAAGGTTTTCACAACGCCTTAAATTCACTGTTTCATTGTAGCCACCCAAGCATTTGGAACCTATTCGATGGATTCAAACGAGACATAGCTTGCCAGCTATTATTATTAGCCAATGCCCAGACAGGTCACCCAGAAGCCACAAAAAAGAAGTACGAGACCCTGAGTATTAGAGTAGCAAGAATGGTGCAAGAATATCATGCTGAAGAAGACAAATTGAGATTTTTACGTCGAATGGCCAATCTGCAGTGATTACTTTTCATGATTAAATTCGTTTAATGATTAAATTCAAAGTATTTCACAAGTAAATAAATAAATAAATAAATAAATAAAACTTAATAAATAATTAATACCATACATATGAATAAATTTACGTTCTGTTTCGTCACAGTTCTGAATTGTGACAGTTCTGATTCGTCATTGTTCTGTTTTATCTATGATCTCATATGTCATTGTTCTGAATAGTGACAGTTCTGATATGTCATAGTTCTGATTAGTGATATTCTGAATTGTCATGTTCTGAATTGTCATGGAACCGGATAAGCCATTTGAATAGCTGCTTGGATAGGATAATTATCAAACAGCTATTTGAATAAGCTAATTGGATAAGGTAATTGTATAAACTAAATGGATAATCTAATTGGATAAGCTCTTTGGATAAACTAAATGGATAAACTATTTGAATAGCTATTTGGATAAATTCTTTGGATAAACTAATTATCAAACAACTAATTGGATAAGCTAAGTAAGTATCAAACAGCTAATTGAAGCAATCAGCCTAGAAGTTGTTGCAGTAAAACAAACCAATCACAGTCCTCCTAACTGAATATTAGCTAGGATTAGTGCAACGTTTCCTGCTTAAGGACTTAACCAATCATTAACCAACTGAAAATTAGAGTACAGTAGTTTCAACTGCTGTTGTTGCAACTGGTCGTAAGGAAGATATAGACTAACATTAATTCAATTTATACAGGTCCAGATTGACTAAATTTGATTTGTGGGCGAATTTACAGGGTCGGGACACATTAATATGACCACCTGTTAGTATCTGGAATATAGTCGACGTGGCAGAGAGTCAATAAGTCCTCGAAAGGTGGTTGCAGGTATCTGGGACCATTCGGTGAGCAGTGCATCCCATAATTCTATCACCGTGTGTGGTGGAGGGTCCAGCTTGCGGACATGGCGATCAAGATGGTCCCACAAATGTTCAAGGGGTTGAGGTCCGGGGAGTTTGGTGGCCATAGGAGTAGCTTGAATTAATCCTCATGCTCCTCGAACCAGTCGTGGACAATTTTGATAGTATGGCAGGGATCATTGTCCTGTTGAAAGGTGCCATCACCCTGAGGAAACACTGTCGACATGAAGGGGTGTACCTGGTCTGAGATGATAGTCAGGTAACGAACAGCATTCAGTGTACCCTCCAGTGGTATCAGTGGACACAGAACATACCACGAAAACATCCCCCAAACAGTCACACTTCCCCCACCAGCCTGTCGTCTGCCAACGATGGTGTCGGGATGCCCGTTCTCAGATGCTTTCTGGCGAATTCTCCATCGTCCGTCTACTCTGTTCACCAGAAACTGCAACTCGTCAGAGAAAGCAACCCTTTGCCATTCGGCCGAAGTCCAATGGCGATAGTCCATTGCGAATTGGAGGCGTTTTCGGCGATGCACAGGCGTCAACATGGGTGCCGTTACCATACGCCAGCTCCGGAGCCCCAACCTCAAGAGGGATCGTTGCACTGTCTTGGTGCTGACACGCCTAGTGGTCCCACTGTTCATTTGCTGTGTCAGTTGCTCAACAGTGCCACGCCGATTGGCCTTGGCCAGGTGTCGTAACTGACGCTCGCCTCTAGGATCGATGGCCCGTGGGGTCCCACAGTTACCTCTTTGGTTGCTCGAAAATGTCTGGTTCGTCCAGTCACGGTACACCTTCACGACTGCAGCCCTAGAGCAGTTTACAAAGGTGGCCGTTTCTGAAATGCTGCCCCCCTTGGCCCGATAGCCAATGATCATCCCCTTTTGGAGGTCCGACAGGTCACTTGCTCTGCCCATGACGGCGACAATTGCTGTGTTAACGGATGCTACTATACGTCAGCTGTTGTCAGCCCTTAATGATATATGCATACCATGGGATGTTGCAACATGTTCGAGGAGAGGTGGTCATATTAATGTGTTCTGACTCTGTATTTGTATTAACTTCGATTTATAGAGGCTAACTTTCCTCGAAAAAAATATATTTATGGAGGTTCTATTACTTTGAATTGTAGAAGGTTTAGTCCCACAGCAGAAGGGATGGACTGACACTTCGATTTATTGAGGTGCTACTGCATTTTCATAAGAATATCTTTTTCTGCTTTTCAGCACTTAATGTTTTCTAGAAAGAGTTGTTTGTTTTTGTTTTTCGTAGTCATTGATTAACGACTGTAATCCAAAGAAGTAACCTTTTGTTTTTGATCTTTCTCCATTTCCAGCACTTACAGATGAATTTTTATTGGTTGTTTTCAAACAGACACGATGTCATTTTCGTACTCTCGAAATCAGATTTCAATTTTTTTCATCATTATATATAATAAACCTATCGATATGTATTGTGAATTGCATTTACAACAAATCGCGATATCATGTGTAAAATTGCTATATTATCTGTCATTGAAAAATCACTTTGTTTTATCCGATTTTTTGTTACAAGAGAATTCGTTATAAGCAGTTAATTTTTCTTAACAGATATAACCAGATCTAAGAAAAAGTTTGTTATTTCAGTAGTATCGTTAAAACCAATTTTGTTATAATGTGAGTTGACTGGTAGTGATAGATTACCAGCTCTTAATACACTGGTGGACAAAAGTTTGGCAAGTCGCTGTTTTCCATGAAATTTCAACAGTAGAAACTTAATTTTTTATATGAGTTTATATGTAATAACAAACAATAACATGCAAGTGACAAAATAAAGAAAAGTATATTTGCTTATAACTACAAGCATAATACATGCATTACCCTGGTCAAAAGTTTGGGGTATCATCACAAAATAAAGCAAAACCAGAAAATAAATAGTGAATTAACAAGCAATCTGTGCTCCATTTGACTTAACTACGTCTAGCAGCCGACCTGGAACTGATTTAAATAAACTAAGGATTACATTTGCATTAATTTTCTTCGCTGCATTCTGGATAGCTTTGATCAAAGCATCCCGACATAATACTGCTGTTCAGTGTAAATCTCCTTGCTCATGAGGTGCCAAATGTTTTCAATTATGTTCAAGTCTGGACTCCGAGCCGGCCAGTCAAGAGTAGTGATGTTGTTTTCCTGAAAAAACTTGGAAATGATGCGTGCTTTATGGATAGAGGCGTTGTCCTGTTGCCATATCCAGGGCTTTCTGCGAAATTTTTGTTTGCACCATGGTATAAATACACTAGTGTTTATAAAAATCGCAACACCCTGATGGAATAGCCCAATCTGCATTAAATTTGGAGCATTTGCATATCATGGGTCAGAAAAGAAACCATTAGATTTT
Source organism: Rhysida immarginata (assembly GCA_023313115.1). Taxonomy (NCBI): domain Eukaryota; kingdom Metazoa; phylum Arthropoda; class Chilopoda; order Scolopendromorpha; family Scolopendridae; genus Rhysida; species Rhysida immarginata. The sequence goes on along the minus strand of JAHWFO010051685.1, from coordinate 73,525 downwards.
CAGGTCAATACAATGCGTTTTATTGTCACATTAGTATCGGGTGAAACCACCGTGGGATGCAATTACAGCCTCTAAACGTCGTGGCACTGAGTCAAACAAGCTCTGAATAAGGGCCTGGGGAATGTCCTGCCATGCTCTGTCTACACGGGTATACAGTTCATCCACAGTTGCTGCTGCAGGAGTCTGACGAGCCAATCGATGAGCAACCCTGTCCCACACATGTTCGATTGGGGACATGTCTGGTGAACAAGCAGGCCAGGGGAACAAGGGCGTCTGATGTGCTTGGAAAAAGGCGAGGACATTTCTGGCCACATGCGGTCGGGCATTGTCCCGTTGGAATACAGCGCCTGGAAGGTTCTGCAGGAAGGGGATGACCTCGGGTTGCACAACTTCCCCGATGTACCGGTCACTGTTCAGATTGCCATGGATTCTGATCAGACGGGAACGGCCATGGTAACTGATTGCACCTCACACCATCACCCCTGGTGTTTGTCCTGAATGACGCTGCAGGATGCATTCTGGAAGGTCGCGCTCGCCACGATGTCTTCTGATTCGTATCCTGCCGTCATGGTGCTGCAGTGTTAAACCTTGACTCATCCGAAAACACAACTTGTTGCCATTCAGCTTGCCACTGTTGGTGTTGATGGGCCCATTGCAACCTGAGGCGCCGGTGGTTTTGAGTCAAAGGAATCCGCAACAATGGTACTCGTCCCATCAATCCTCTGGAAATCAAACGGCGTCGTACAGTGCTAGCAGACATTGTCCTGCCTACTGTAGCACCCCACTGTTGTGCTAACACTGTGGAAGTGGCTGTACGATCTGCTACACATATGCGATAGAGGTGTCGTCGTGCTGGGTCTTCCTGAGCCTGGTCTTCGGTGTGCCCTGTTTTCTTCGCTCCACTGCCTCCATGCACGCATAATTGTCGTTGCATTACGTCCTACACGAGCAGCAATGTCACGATACGACCATCCCGCTTCACGCAGACCAATTATGCGTCCTCTTTCAAAGTCTGTCAGCTGTTGATATGGTACCCTTCGTCGTCGTCGAGGCATGGTGTTCTTTCAAGCAATTACTCTGAAAATCTAATCATTTATACTCTGACCCATTGTATGCAAATATTGCAAATTGCATATGGATTAGACCATTCCATCAGGGTGTTGCGATTTTTATCTTGCAAGTACTTGGCAGCAGTATAAGTGCCTTCAACCACCTGGATCTTTAGCTCTCCAGTGCTGCGGACTGCCCCCAATACCATCACACCTCCACCTCCTATTTGACGCTTCACACGTTTAGGTTCAGACGTTTTTGTACCACGATGTTCCACATAATTGCTTGTGTTGTATGGCCCATCAAAACTGAAACGTTTTCCATCGGAAAAAATGACGGTTTCAATGTTGGTGCTCTCCCGAATATGCTTCTCTGCAAATTGCAGCCTGGCTTGTTGTTGTACTTTTGTTAACGGAATTTTCTTTGCAATTACTTCTTAGGAAAAGTTCTGACGTTGAAGTTTTCGTCTTATAGTTCTCCTAGAAGCATCTAGTTGGAGCCCGAGTTGGATCCGAGAACCGTTGACCAGCTGGCCTGATGCAATTTCTGCTCTGCAGTAGCGTTTAATGCGCGATTTTTCCCTGCGACTTAGAGCAGAAGGGCGACCCATTTCCTTCCCCGTACTTCTGTTCAAATTTTTGACAATCCGGACAACCGTATTGTAGCCAACATGACACAGTTTAGCCACGACTTTAAAGTTCTTGTGCTCTTCTGCAGTGTCTTAATTTTTTCTCTTTCTGCCTCAGTCAACATTTTGAAGCTTCCTTTACCACCAGCAATGGAAGGAAATCGAATAAAAAAATTTTATCATGATAGACTATCCAAATTTATCGCATATCCCAAACTTTTGACCAGGGGAGTTTAGGTAGTTTGCTTGTAAGTAATAGGCAAATGAACTTTTCCTTACTTTGTTCCTTGCATATAAATGTTTGTTATTACATGTAAACTCATATAAAAAATTAAGTTTCTACTGTTGAAATTTCATGGAAAACAACGACTTCCCAAACTTTTGTCCACCAGTGTATGTGTTTGTGAAGTTAAGAATTTTAGAAGTAATCAAGGAAAAAAAATCATTTTTTAATTTATTGTCAATTTTTATTTTTATTTATTTTTTTTTTCAAAGCTGTCGGGAGGAGTTCAGGAAGAAGAAGCAGTCAGAATCTTTGTGGAATTTAAAAGGATTGAATCTGCCATTAAAGGTATTCGTATCTGTTTCGGTCTTGTGAAAATCTAAGTTTGAATGTAAATTACGAGGGTAGCCCAGAAAGTAATGCACCACGTTTTTTTCCCCGTCCCCAACAATGGTATGAGTGCGAAACTTGAGATATGCATTCTTTGAAGTTTTCAGAGTGCACGCGCAAAGTGTCTGTTTCTTCCGACAGATAGCGTACGTGCAGCAATGGAACAACATGGCGTCTGTAAGTGATGCACGTCATTGAATTTCTCACTGCGGAGCAAGAAACTGTTGGAAACATCCACAAACCTTTATGTGCATTTATGGAGTATCAGCAGTTGACAGAAGTACGGTTAATCGCTGGGCACAGAGGGTGAGGCCATCAGAAAGCGGTTCGGCGGAGCTCCAAGATTTGCCACGGTCGGGGTGGCCATCCTCGGCTGTCACACCCGACGTCGGAACACATGACAAAACAGGGTTGGACAGTGTTACCCCATCCACCCTACAGCCCTGACCTAGCGCCCTCAGACTTTCACTTGTTTGGGCCATTCGTGGAAGACATGGCTGCGTGAACAGAACAAGGACTGGTACTGACAGGGCATACATGCCGCCCTTGCGTCTCAATGGAGGCAGGCCATAGAACGGGACAGAGGTTATGTGGAAAAACAGGGTATAAGTTTCATTGTGTTCAATAAATAATTGTTGAAGAAAAAAAATTGTGGGTCATTACTTTCTGGGCTACCCTCATATTTGTCTGAAATTAATATTAAGTATTTTGTGATGTTATCCCAGCTGAGTTTTAAATATAGTAAAACCCCAATTTAATGTTTTTCATTGGCCATGCAGAGAAACAAACCAAATGAAAATGTATAATGCAGGAAAACGTAAAATCAAGATTAATAAAGTGGTGCATTTCAAGCAAATTCAGAATAAATAAATGCATTTAAAATGTGATTGGGGGCAAAACAACAACAACTGTGTTTTACTGCATTATTTTTCTACTTTTATTGATTTGCAAAGGTGAAGTGTCTATTCCTAATGATTTTATTAGCTCCACTTTTGTGTTATAGAACCGTTTTTGCAGTTTGAGCTATCACTGCTTTTTCAGCCAACGAAAAACACTTCTACTTTACAGCCATCCTCATGTATACTGTATGGTGTGCAAACCATAGGTAAAGACTCGGTTAAAACTGAGACAAGAGTGAAGGCACATAATATCATGCATTTCTGCATTTGTGTGAATGTGAGTCATCTGATTAGGTCGATTTCCATGCCATGCACAAAGTCATGCATTTATGCATCTGTTTGGTGTGTTCTTGAGTCTCTGCACAAGATGCATGAATTGATCAAACTTTTGTGTCTTGCGTTAATGTTATTCAGCACATTGGATGGCTCCCAGCACATAGTGTTTTCATCTCGCACATGTTTTCATCTTTCATCTTATACAGGGTGAGTCAAAAAAAGTAGGCATGAAGGAAAAAAACTAAGCCCCAGGGCAATAGGTTTTGTTGAATTACTTATTGTTGCAAAACCTATTGTCCTAGACTTAGTTTTTTTTTTCCTCACACCGGCTTTTTTTGACTCGCCCTGTATGTATTTCGATTATCGCAAGAGTCGAAACCAAACTTGACCTGGCTTGGCCTTGCCAGAAAAGTGACAAGAGGAGCTTCTATAAATTTTTAAAGAAGCACATCAGGTTGGTGCTGTAACACGAACAGGGTGATTATAATTAAAGTTTAATTTTCAAAACGCTATAAAAAAAGAACCACTTAGTAGAATGACGTCCAACTGGAATGGAATGTTATTGAAGAAGGGGGAAAGCTTATGGCATAAGAAAAACAAGTAGGTACAAATTTTAGCAAGAGATGGTGCTGTAAGCGTCGGAATATGTAAATGAAAATACCTGTCAGTGTTCAGTGTGCTCCGATTGCAAACTTAGCGGAATTGAAGGCACGCATTGTGCAACACATTCTGAACGTGACGCCGGAGACACTTCGACCAGTTGTGGAACATGCTGCTGTTTCTAGATTTCAACTTGTTGCACAGAACGCTGGGCAGCATATTGAACATGTTTGCGCCAGTCTCCCGCAATTTAAAAAAACGATTTGATGGATGCTTTGCACACTGAACAGTACGGTTGGTTTAACGTGTAACTTACACCTTACCCTTTGTTTTACGATTCATTTGTCATTTGTAGTCGAGATTCTGACGCTTACAGCGCCATCTGTTGCTATAATTTGGACCTACTTTTTTTTCTTATGCTATAAGCTTTCCCCCTTCTTCAATAACATTCCGTTCCAATTGGACGTCAGTCTACTAAGTGGTTCTTTTTTTATAGCGTTTTGAAACTTAAACTTTACTGTAGTTATAATCACCCTGCATATTGAACAAGTGAAAGACTAGTTGCATTACAGCACATGCCCATTGGCATTATTCATTAGATAAGGAGAAGGCAGATTGTTCACAAGCATTAGTTACATATCTGCACATCATGCCTATGTTACAAGAAAAAGCTCTACTGGTAAAATTGTTCGACCAGAACCAACAAAACTCTGTTGCAGGTTAAAAGAATTCTGTCGTATGAGGCAAATACGAAGAAGTCCAACACTGTTGTGTGCCCTACCCCTGGCCCTACTTAACCTATCGGTGGATTTTTTTTTATCTATTTTGTCTCATTTGGAGCAGTAGAAGGTACTTCGTAGAAGGCTCTCTGAAGTAGGAAACTTTATCTCTTGCTAACCATGTATATACAAATACTTTCACATATGCAGGGTGTTTCTAAAGGTAGTTACCAAACGTTACACACAGTTAAGGGACACCAAAACTAACAGTGTTTGCAATAGCATGGGGCCCGGAACGCTACCATTGTCCGGCTATGAAGGAGAGAAGTGATGTAACGTGGAAATGAAAAAACACAATGCACAAGGGTTGTTCAAGAATTTTTGCCTCCTGGTCCTTTACTTTTTGAAGTGAAAATTTCTATAGGCGCACCACATACAAAATTTTGCTGGAGAGTGAATGTGTCTGATCCGTCATGCTCGGAAGTAAAACGTTTTCCGGGATAACTTGGATTTCTTTATTTTAGTCGTAGGAAGTTTATTAACGTAATTATTACGATAACTTGAAAACGAATTAACTTTTTCACACTCTGTTTTCACCAATCCACAGAGCCACAGAGCAAGAACAAGTATGAACGTGAGATATACGGAATAGTTACGTGCTCTAATGGTACCATTATGATACCAGCTTAAAAGTTTCCTATAACCATGTAATATATCAAACAAATTGTCATGACATCTCATGAACGAATATGTAAGAGTAACTAGTGATAGCAGATATTGGTCTAATGGCACGTGTACGTGCAAGGATGTCTCATGAATGAATATAACTCATAAATAATGATAGTGTGAATTGTTTAGTAGTACGTGTTTTAATGGTACCAAATGGTACCTTTGAAAATTTCAATGTTAAGATACAGCATGTAATACACAGGCGGAAAAAAAATCCCAGCACCACGAAGGACTTGTGCTAGATGAATGAAATTTGGACAGTATATTCAGCTATGGTATTTATTCAATTGATTCAAGTTTCAAGGTTACAATTTATAGGGGGCGCCACCAGCGCCACCCTGTACATGGTGAAAAGCACGGACTTTAGTACCCGCTGAAGTCGCCATGCTGGTCTATGCAGGCCTGCACACATGCGTAGAGATGCCGAATGTCATTTTGTGGTATGGCATTTCATGCCTGTTGTACCTGGATGGTCAGATCAGCGACAGTTGTTGCTGGTTTTGGAAGAGCCCTGACACGGCGTCCGACCATGTCCCAGACGTTCTCGATGAGCTACAGATCTGGTGATCGTGCTGGCCATGGTAGGATGTGGACACCCTGAAGGGCACGTTGGGTTGCAGCGGCAGTGTGCGGTTGAGCGTTATCCTGTTGGAACAGCCCCCCTGGCATACCAGCCATGAATGGCAGCACAATGGGTTCAACAACCATCCGAATGTAAACATTTGCCCTCATGGTGACTGGGATAACCACCAGGGGGATCCTGTTGTCATAGGGAAATCCTTCCCCATACCATAACGCCAGGGGTGGGGCCAGTATGCCGACGACGGATACAGCTCGGTAACAGGACTTCCCCACTCCTCCTCCTGACCCTTGTGCGACCATCACTCTGACCCAGACAGAAATGACTTTCATCCGTGAAGACCACGGACCTCCATTCTGCCCTTCAAGTCGCTCTGTCTTGACACCACTGCAGATGTGCTGCATGGTGTTGAGGGGTAAGAGGCAAACATGCCACAGGGTGCCTGGAGTGGAGGTTCCTGGCCAGGAGATGGTTCCGAATTGTGCGTGGAGTGACGTTGGGTGCCACAGCAGCCCGAATGTCCGCTGCAGATGCTGTCCGATTTGCCACAGCCATCCTACAGATGCGCCGGTCAACCGTGTCTCCAGTGGCCGGGGGTCGTCCAGATCCTGGTCTCCTGGTAATCCTGCCTTCCCTGGACCATTGCTTCCAACAGTTGTACACAGTGGCAACGTCTCGACCCATGCGTTCTGCAATAGCACGGAACGAAAGTCCACCCTCTCAAAGGCCCACTACACGTCCTCGTTCGAATTGGGTTAACTGCCCATATGGGCTGGTGTCGCCCCCTATAAGTTCTAACCTTGAAACTTGAATCAATTGAATAAATACCATAGCTGATTATACTGTCCAAATTTCATTCATCTAACACAAGTCCTTCGTGATGTTGGGATTTTTTTTTTCCGTCAGTGTATATCAAACAATTCGTAACAACGTGTAATGACAGAATATAACGAGTAAAAAAGGATAATGGGAATTGGTTTACTAGCACGTGCCCTAATGGTACCGTATGGGCGAATATAATGAGCGAATATAATGAGTAAATAAGCAAAGGTTATGTAGGAAGCGGAAAATGAAAAACTGGGGTTCTACTACATGAGCTGTGTAGCTGATCCATTGCACTTCAATCCAGAATGCAACAGAGAATTTGTTCCATTCCTTGCTATTCAAAAAGCTCAAGGAATATTGGAAAACATGCATTTCTTGCACATCTCTTTATGTTGATTGTTTACTTAATTTAAAGCTAAATGATCCATCATATATTCAGTACTTCTTTATATACAACCTCTGACAATTAAGTTCGGTGAATGACGTCACACCCTAATCTGTGCGAGCTTTACGCGAGTAACAATGCATGTGAATACAAGCCCAGTCATTGTTTAAGCAAGTTCAGACAGGTCACGTTTGTGCGTGCAATTGTTTAGCAGATGCTCGTTTCTTCAGTTGAAGGTGTAGCGTAACTGTGTATAATGGATCACAGAGGAACACTGCCGTAATTGTGCAACAGTTTCTGGCCAACAAAGGGGTCGTATCCATAGCTCATCCACCTTATTCACCAGACTTGGCACCGGCAGACTTTTTCTTGTTCTCACGCCTGAAACGGGCCTTAAAGGGACACAGATTTGCGGACATTCCAGACATTCAAGCAAATGTGACACGTGAACTTAAAGCCATCCCTAAAGAGCTTCCAGGACTTATACACCCGACCCCAAAAGTGCATTGCCTTCCAGGGTGATTATTTCAAAGGACAATAAAGTAAATGTGGCTCTATCTGTTTTGCATTTTGTTGTGTGAACTCATTCACCGAGCTTAATTGTCAGAGGTTGTATAATTTTATACACCATCATCCAATTTTAATGTGTTTAATGTAACATTGTAATATTGATGATGGTCCTCACTTAATGGTAAACCTAACTCGTAATTCAGTTTTGTGACCATTTAATTTTGTTCCTAATCCTACGTTCTTGGTAATGGTGAGAACAATAATTTAATGCTTATGGGGTCTTGTGAAAAGATAAAATTGCATTTATGTTATCTTAATATACAGTTATGACTTTCATTAGAACATCATTTATTGAATCTATCAGGTCCAGGGGAAAGTTTTTTTCGTTTCTTCACCCTTACTTTTTGAATGGTTGCAATCCTCTCGTAGGATGATTTGAATAATGCACATTTTTTGTACATTAAAGAGAAATGATTGGTCATTCTTTTGCACTTATTTGTCTAAGTGAAAACATTCACTTTTATTTTGAAAAAACATTTGAAATGGCACCTACATCACCAATAATTCGAGCCTGCCTGTTGTACAAATTTAAACTTGGCCATAAAGCAGCGGAGGCTGCTCGTAACATTTGTACAGCATTCGGTGATGATTCTGCCACCGACCAGACGGCACAGAATTGATTCAAAAAATAGAGAACTGGTGATGAGCGTCTTGAAGATTCTCTTAAGTGTTTGGTGGACAACAGCTGGTGTAGTCTAGTGAGCTTCAAAATCCAGGACAAACTATCACAGCAGACATGTATGTTGGTCAGCTTCAACGTACACATGAAAAAATCAAGCAAAAACAGCCAGCTCTTGCGAACCGTAAGGGTGTTTTTTTTCTTCATGACAACGCACGTCTGCATACGGCAAAGCTGACCCGTCAGGTAATAAGCAAACTTGCCTGGGAAGTGTTACCTCATCCACCGTACTCTCCGGATATCTCTCCAACAGATTATCACCTTTTCCGATGTCTCGATAACCATTTGAGAAACAAGTGCTTCAAGACAGAAGAGGTAAAACATGAAGTGGGTGTGTTTTTCAACTGTAAATCTCGTGACTTTTATAAAAAAGGAATTTGTGATTTAGTATCTCGTTGGGTGAAGATTGTTGATAATGATGGAGATTATTTCGATGAATAAAAAATTCATTTATGCATTAATCTGAGCGCCAATTGTAATATTTGCAAAAACGAAAAAACTTTCCCCTGTACCTGATATAATGCTAAATGTTATAGATTTAAATTGCTCTAAGGTATATTTTTTATTTTTTTTATTGTTTTTGAGGGGAGGGGGGGAGAAGGGAGATTGTTTTGGGAGGGGAAGTCAGTAAGTGGTGATTTAAAAAATACTAATTGGGATAGAATCTAAAACACAGCTAGATTTGCATGTTATTATCTTCTTATTTTTCAACATAATTCCTGATGTTGTTGATGCGTTTGTCCTATCGAAGTAATAGTCTTTTGATAACTTCTCATTAGAGAACTCGGCTTTGCTGCCTGAGCCAGTTTTGCGCTGCATTTTCAACCTCATCATCGTTTGCTGTTTTCGAGCGACTCGCATCTCACCCCTGGTCCCCCTTAAAAACATCTTGGCGGCTAGCATTGTGCAAATGACAAGGGAGGATGAAAGTGGAGTGCAAAACTGGTCTTTGCTGCCTGATCCGGTTTCACACTATACTTTCATTCTCTTTCGTCACTTGTACAATGCTAGCTGCCAAGATGGTTTTTGAGCGGAGAGGTGAGAGGAGGTTGAAAAGAAGTGCAAAACTGGCTCAAGCAGCAAAGCCCAGTTTTCTAACGAGAAAGTATCAAAAGACTATTACGCCGATAGACAAATGCATCAACAAAATCAGGAATTATATTGAGAAATAAGAAGGTAATAATAACATGCAAATCTAGTTGTGTTTCAGATTCCCATCCCAATTAGTATTTTTTAAATCACCGTTTGAACATACTTACTGACTTCCCCTCAAAGAAATGAAATTGGATAGTTTGGATCTTTAGAAGAAAGTAACTATAGGCACCATTTATTTTTTTGTTTTATTTTAGCGGTTGTCGATTTAAATGGACGATTTTTTGGTGGAAGAGTTGTCCGTGGTGGATTCTACAATTTAGACAAATTTCGACGTCTTGAGTTGGCTGAATGAAATTAAATTTAATTTCTTTTTATAGGTCTATTTTTTTCTGTACAAAAAATGCGATAATGAATATGTAAATTCTTTCATACAACTAAATAATGATATTGTATAAAATAATGTCATTTGAATAAAATTTGCGATTTTAAAGTTGTCTCTTTAATATACAGGGTCTTTATAATTAAAGTTCCATTTTGACATGGCCAT
>JAHWFO010051685.1:0-48330 GCA_023313115.1 Rhysida immarginata | reverse complement strand
TGGGAGGAACGTGCCCTCAAAATTTATGAACATACTAGAAGCGAACCCTTCCGATTGTATAATCGGGAAATAACCCATTGTTAGATAACCCATTGTTGGATTTTTTCTTTGTTGTGATAACGTCCACCGTTGCTGATTTTATATAAATGATTTTTGATGCACCCTGTATAGTAGTGGTCATATCCAAATATATCTCAATATCTGGAAAACTAACAAGAAGTTAATCCTCCCGACGAAGGTATAGGAAAGTAGCGGAAGCCCTGAGTTCATCTATTTTTACCCTTTTATCTCATTGTGGCATTGTTTTTGAGATTAAAAAATGTTGAAATCCTACCTGCAGGAAACAGTTGTTTGGATTCTGTGGGGACACTTAAAGACATTGGTATACGAGCATAGAGAAAGGAAGTTTTTACTTCCTTCCACTATGTATACAAGATGCCTGTGGGATCCGATGAAGAGCTGGCAGCCAAAATCGTCTTAGCTGCGGACCAAGTTCGCGAAGAACCAGGAACTTTTGAACGTGTAAGTCAGTCCATGCGGCGACGTTGTGAAGCATGCATTTATGCCAGAGTGAGTCCCTCAATCACCCCCACCCCCCACACGATATAGTAATGTTGCTCAAGAACACTCTTTTTACAGAGTCCGCCAACTAGCTGAAGTACTTCCCTGTAAAGGTATGTTACGCCATGACTATCAACAAAGCACAAGGGCATAGTTCGAGATGGCTGGCGTAGACCTCAGAAGTGACTTTCTTCCATAATTTGGCCAGTTGTACGTAGCCTGTTCCAGAGTCAGCTCACCTGACAGTCTGGTCATCCTTCAGCCAGAAGACAAAAAATATTGTTTACAAAAAGATTCTTAGTACATGAGGAAAAGATATAAAACCAATCCTGAAGCCTTCAAACTCCCATTTTAAGGATTTCCTAGAAATATATAGCTAAGAAAGGCTAAGTCATGGGCAGTGCGAAGCCTGCGGGTAACATCTAGCAACTTGTAATGCACCTGAGAGATTATTTAATTATTATTAAATATGCAGAATTAAACAAAATGGCAGAAAGCCTATATGTACATATGTTAATCACTCATCTTTAGGCTTTATCAACACAAACTGTAAGAATTTAAACATACCTTATACATCTACAGAGTGTCCCAGAAAGGACTCCCTGATTTTAAGAGAAGCAGACATTGATAGAAGAATGAAACGAGCAATGCTTGCTCCCGAAACACGTCATTTCGGCCAAATATGTGCCCGAAACAAGTCAATTCAGCCACGTATGTCCCCGAAACAATCAATCCAGCCACGCATATGCCCGAAATACAAAAATCCAACCATTTGGGTGATTTTCGGTGATAATCATGAAAATTCGGCACAGATTATAATATAGGAAAATAAATAATAAATAATTACGCTTAAAACAGAAAGTTTAAAAGCATAAATAGTTTGTGGCAGTTAACTCTTATCAAGAACAGATGAAGGTACGCTCTTGCTCTTATTCACTGATCGGATTTTTTATCTCGATGCTCCTGACGACGTAGCAGTCTTTCAAGATGACAATGCTCCACCACATCGCTCCAATGTCGTCCGCGAATGGTTCGAGGAGCATGCAGGAGAGGTCCAACGACTGAGCTGGCCAGCCCGGAGCCCTGACATGAATCCCATCGAGCATCATGTTTATTTCGAAAGCCATATAAATCCGATACTGAAGTTTCAAAATTAGTTACAAATGTTGCAGACAGGTGGTACTGCATGGTGTCTGAGAAATAGGCTGAGAAACTGAGAAAGCAGCCATTGCAATGACATCACAATCGATTCAAAATGTGCACCTTTTGCAGCTCCATGAAAGACATGACTTCGTCCACTTCCTTCACCATGTATCTGAAACATTTTGAAAGTTCTGTATCAAATTTTTATGGCTTTGGAAATAAACATACCACTTGTTTCATTCTTCTATTGATCTCAGTTTCAGAGATATTTACTCTTAAAATCAGGGATTCCTTTGTGGGAAACCCTGTATATTTAATCACCTTGTCGCCAGCAATCCATTTCTTATTTCCCAAAAAATCTGAGAACAATTTTAACTTTGTAGGGAGGTTCTTGATAAAATCTTCTTTTACTGTTTCCTAAAAAATAAAAATAATTTGTTATTTGGTTTGTTTTTTTTTTGTTCCCCTCCGATTAACTTAATTCTTTTTTCCCCCAAAAAACTTTACGGAGACTGTTAAAAGTTTTAAACATCTTTGAAAATTTGAAGGTATCCCAACACATGGTATGGCACCAAAATAGCAACAAAACCTTAAAAGCGAAAACTTTATATAATCTATCATCTGCTTTATCCTATAATATAATTTAAATGTTTGAATTTAAGTATAATAATTAGTTATGTAAAAAATTTTTTTACCTTAAATTCATTTTGCTATAACAATTTTTTCTCTTATAAGTTTCAAACGTTAAATTCACAAAGGAAAGACTATTGTATTATTCTACAAACGATTCATGACATGTAGGAGAGAATGGGGTAATGATGATCACTTAAGAACAAATCCAATGAAATTAAAAGTACATATCTTAAGTAATTTACAGTAATAATGCCGCAGCAATGGATAGGCCGCAGGGCTGAAATTCTTCTTTTTCTAAAATAAAAACGTAAAATTTGCCGCAGCCTCCCCTTTTATGATAGACATGTAAAAGTAAAACAAATTTGCTTAATTTAAGAGCAATATATATTTTAATACAAGCAAAATTAATCACATTAACCGAAAATTGAACTTCAAGACTGTTTTTGAACCTTCAAGAATGGTTTACAATATTGGCAATACCACAGTAGAAAATGAAAATCACAACCCCATTCAAAATCTTCAAAATTGGAATGAAAAGGAGACTTAGTTTCGAATATGCAATCCGAAACATTGAATCATGATAATGTTTTTAGATGCAACAAATATATAAATATATAAATATATTGTACAGTACATAAACCTTTTATTTATTTATCAATGGACGAGTCTACAGAATCATGTACATCAGTAATACTGAATAAGGGCTTAGAATAACAGAAGTGGGGGGGAAAATAAGCACAGGTATGGAGTCTGTTGCTATGTCAAGAAAAACACAGTGCCTAAGTTTAAGGTGCCTCTTCTTACTCGCATCTGTGGTCACAATCGAATGCGGGACCACAAACACGGCACGTGCAAGCTTTTCGCAGTATCTAAAATCACAAAACGAGTGTATTTTGTATGACGAAAAATTAAAATTATTGCATCACCCGTAACGCTCTTTTTAGCTGGCATGTATAGAGAGGAAGGAATCTGTAGAAATAAATATAGCACTTCAAAGCACATAGAAATTCAACTAGTGCTTAAATTATAGATAAGTTGAAGACTTCAAAAGTCAAAAAAAATAAATATAAAAGTTTCAAAATAATAACTTATGAATAAAATTGTGAATAATAAAATATATTTATTGTAATGGAAAAGAGTTTATTCCAATACACTAGCATTCATTAATCTTCATTCAAAATGCTGAAAGCAAAACATTCGACTATAAAACGGCTAGGTAAGACAGCGTGGTGTAGTTGCGCTATCTGTTACCACACTTTCAATATATTTCATAATATGTCTGTAGTAAAGATTTGAAGAAAAATGTTGGTCAGACAACAGCGGTCAGATGACTTTTCAGTTCCGGAGTTTGATTCAAGCCGGTGCCAACAATGGTTAAACGTGCAACAACAATGCAAAACTGTTCCCGTAACACTTTTTGGTGTCGGTTTTTGCATCACGTTTTTTATAGATAGATGTCCAGCCTTAAAACATTATCATGTTAAAAAAAAAAAAAGTCAGATATCAAAGATTCTTCTTCATTTTCATCATTATCGTCAGCAATAGTTTTGTATGGTAAACCAGCAGCTCAAAACCTAACCTAACCTAACAGTTTGATCGAAGCAGTTTGATCGAAGCAGTTTTCAAGTTCCCATCGTTTGAGAAGTTAATTTCGTATTTGTTTTTGGCGACGGGAAATTCAAATAAAAAATGAATTAATGTACGCTATAATGAACTGTACATTGTATATACCATATAATTAAAGTATGTGGTGTATATTATATGCTAGTTTCATTTTAAGTTCATCAGCCCGAAGTTTGCTTGAAGGAAATGATCAGTGGTGCCGTATCAGTTTTCAGAAAATGTTTCAATTTTCAAGCGCTTAAAGAGAAAAAATGACTAGTTATGCCGCAACGATAGTTAAGCCGCAAAGACATTTTTTTCGAACTTTTTAAAATCATATTCCATGGCGTTATTACCATAAATTACAGTAAATCATTTTTTGATAACTAATAGCTGAGGTGTGCACTTCAAATGAATTAAGGGAAATCTTTCAAATGAATTAAGGGAAATGAAGAAAATGTGGATATTGTACATTGACTGTATTCCCCTGCATGATGGGTTATGGTGGTCAGAGTTTTGGTTTCGTAAAACATATTGAAAAATCATTGTTTTCATAAAGCTTGTAAAAAATAATTAATACTCAAATAAACATTTATTATATACTTCAATTGAACTCTAAATACATGAATTTGACTAGATAATAAATTTAACTGGACTCATTAAATCATACTTTATCAAGTTAAACATAAATAAAACAAAAACAAAAGACTTTTATAGGACCTGAATGCCAGAAGGAGTTTCACTAGGAATTCACACTGAAAACCTGTTGCGCACAAATCCATCTGGTATATCCCATCTAGAACCTCTTAAGCAGGCTTGATTTGGACACGTCGCAAGAAGTGCAGTGGTCACTATCTTGCCCAAAATCTGCATAGATGCAGCATTAGGGTTCGAAATTAGCAGTTGACTGGTTGCCATGGGACTACCACAAATTTATTCTGGCAATCTGTTTTTCACTGCTGGTTGCGCAGCTGGCAACCCGCACTGAAAATTCACTGTGGTAAACAATCTATTAATCCTGGTTGCCCGGGTGTAAGAACATCAACAAAGAATCAGCAATCAAATCAGAGTTATTAGCCACTTGGCAGGTGTCTGAAAACTAGTCGGGGAATAATTGCGGAATTGACATTACAAAGTGCCAGTAATGAAGGTCCGCATCATGAAAATTGACAATTATGAGAAATACCCAACAGCAAATATGGTTCTAGCATTCAAAAATATAGTAAGAAGTTTAATGACACAAATGTAAAACAGAATGTAAGCTTTAAAACTTCGAAAAGAGGAGGTACCATAATTTGGAAAATTCTCTAATGACTTGTACAAATAGTTTTCCCCAAATGTTGGAAAACAATGGGAGTTTGTATTAAATTTAAAATTTTACTTATGTTAAATTAGCTGTCTACCCAAAATATGGTAATCATAGAAACATTAAAAATTTCTATTGTGCCCATATTCAGAATGAGCACTCTTGCTCTTGCTCAAGATCATTGTTGAATACAAATTCCATATTATTGAATTTGTTCTCAACAATGGTTTGAGCAAGGGTGCTCATTCTGAATACGGGCCTCGTGATAGTATTATTCTGTTCGGTCTCAATGCAAGAACTTTTCCATGTGCCTTCGGACACATGTTGTAGATTGTGAAAGTGGATTTTCAATGATAAAAATTTAGTGATAACCAAATTCAATGATAAAAATTTCAACCATTAAAAAAACAAACAAATATTACAATTTTCTGTGCTAACTGATTTGATGCAAATATTGCAAAGCGGCGATATCAGAAATTTTAATCCTGATGAAGCTGTTAGTTTATGGTTTAACACTGAGAATCTGTCCAAATAGTTCTTTATTAATATCTATGGTAAGGGTAAACTGAGAAGGCTTGAAGCTGATATTGTTGAAAGTGAGATTGAAGGTGCGGATGTTATTATTGAAACAACAAGCCCAGTGACTGAGTCAGAAAGTGATTCTTACTTACTTTTCAAACCCGCTTATCCGTAAGGGTCGCGGGGGCAGCAGCCCTATGGAGGATCTCTAGCGATCGCGATCTTCCGCCATCAGGCGCATGTCCTCCCTGGTAATATCCAAGCGACTCGAACCCAGATTCTCCATGTGGTCTAGCCACCTGGTTCTAGGCCAACCCCTTGGTCTCTTACCCACCGGCTTGGAAAATAACAACTGCCTAGGAAGACTAGTTTGCGGCATCTGTATCACGTGGCCATACCAGCGCAACTGAGATCTCTCCATGCGGAGAAGTAGCGGCTCAACACCTAAAGATTCCCTTATTGTTCTGCTGTACACTCTATCTAGTAGGGTAACACCTGCCACACCTCTCAGAAATCTCATTTCGGCCGCTTGTACCCGCGATCGCACTCTTTCGGTCATTACCCAAGCCTCATGACCATAGATGAGAATGGGGACAAAGATAGATTTGAAGACGGAGAGCTTGGCTTTGTTACCCAGCTCGCGTTTTGTTACCACAGATCGCCACAGTTCACGTCTGACACAGCTTGCTGCACCGATCCGAGCATCCAATTCTTTCTCCTGCCGTCCATCACTCGTGAATGCAATCCCGAGATACTTGAATTTCTCCACCTGTCTCAATGAGGCTCCCCTAACGTGGAGAGCGCACTGAGCAGGCTGTCTTGAAAGGACCAGAACCTCGGTTTTAGCCACACTGATCTTCATCCCAGCTTCTTCACATTTGGCTGCAAACCGGTCTAGTGTATGCTGAAGGTTCGTGCGAGAAGACCCAAGGAGGACAAGGTCGTCAGCAAAGAGCAACCTCTCTACCAGGCAGTCGCCCACACAAACACGCTCATCGCCTCGGCTGCCCTGTCTATCCAGTCCATAAAGATAATGAACAAGAGGGGCGACAGTACGCACCCTTGGCGGAGTCCAACACCCACGGTGAACGGTCTTGACTTAATGCCATTTATCCGGACATACATCTCAGAGCTTTCGTACAGAGACATGATAGCAGCCAGTAATTGCCCATCCACTCCATATTCTTGCAACACTTGCCAGAGCTTCTCCCGAGGAACCCTGTCATATGCTTTTTCGAGGTCCACAAAGCAAGCGTAGACCTCTTTTGCATACTCCCAGGATTTCTCAAAGATATGATTCAATATTCAATAATATGGAATTTGTATTCAACAATGGTCTTGAGCAAGAGCACTCATTCTGAATATGGGCATGAGTAATGTCAGTGATTACATGCATTCATTCTAAGATTGCATTAGATATTATTTTTATTAGTAAAACCATAACCATAGAAAGGGTATGATTATGGTAAAACTTAAGACACTGATGTTGTCAGTAGTGATTTATTTGATTGTGTATATCTTCACGATCATACTGGAGTAAAGCTAACTTTTAATGGGTAACCTAAATGTCATTCTACTCCATGTCGGCAACCACATTTCATGTTGGGCAACCAAAATTTTGGGAATAGTTGCCAAGTGGGCAACCACACAAAATTAATTTCTACCCCTGCAGCATATATCAGCTCCCCCATCATCTTCATGGTCCACATCATCACCAGAACTATAATATGTATCACTTTATAGAAAATAACCTATTTCATATGCAAGTGAATTCGTAAACTACTTGTATTCAAAGAACTTACCGGTAATTTCTTTGAAGGAAAGACAGTGAATACAACTTGACAGCACTACAACCAAACACACTTTGCCAAGGTGACAGCTCGCTTGCCAGTAATTCCCCAAAAGGGGATGAGCAAGTAGCATGTGCTAGAGTGGTTCTCCTACAAAGCAGATGTGAGCTACTCTGGTGACCAGTATTACCCAGTGACCATCATTACCTTGTTCTCCCCTAATATTTGATGGTAATATTTGTAGCTCATAAAAATCTTTTGGCAGGGACAATCAATACGAAAAATTTGAACATATTTTCAAAATTCACTATTTTTTGTTTTCACTATATTTGCTTCGCTATTTTAGTTTCCCTATTTATTTTTTTGCTATTCCATTTTACTACGTTGACATGGAATCCTAACAAACAATCCCCAAAACTTAGAAATGGCAATTGTTATAGTGCCTGGCATGAAAGAAAAAGGAAATTGGCACATATATATTTGCTTATCTGTTGCTTTATTAAGAGTACCTGAAACATGGCAGCATCCACCTCTTCTATCATTCTGGTTGGTTTTTTTTCAATTATAAATAGTCATATTAAAACCATAACTTATAATGCTTTGGAAATAGTAATGATACAATAATATGAGACCAGCAGTGCAATCAAGTGCCAGTGTGTCTGAACTGCAATTTCAATAAGTAATGCTCGGTTTCCTGTCAGTTTCCAATTGGTTGAACGAGCTTCACTCATTTAGGCATGCACCAGTTTCCTTTTTCTTTCATGTCTTGGACTATATTGTTGTAAGACAATTCAACAGATCTATCCAAACAGTCCAGTTTTTGATGACCTCATTTATATGGATCAGGAATTCTTAATTTGTCCCTGCTGGGAACTCGTCACTGTTTATACATAAACTTACGGACGTAGGAATAGGGCCTATAATTTATGATAAAAACATGCTGATATTTATCTATTGTGTTTCTAACACTTATTCTTGAACTGAGGGCAATACATAGGTCACCCCAAACATAGCATCTCACTTTGTCTCTTTAGTATTAGGCTTATTAACTTCAACAATATTTAATTGGAACTTACAAACTGTGGATCATAGCACATCTTGAAAAATACTCCTCTATATTCACTCAGTTCATATTCAGCCTGGTAAACACGAGCACGCTCTTCTGCCGTTGTAGGAACTTAAATCAGAATAATTATTCAAAACATTAAGCTCTTAAAAATACAAAATCATGAAGCAATAACATATACATGTATTGTACAATCTTTAATTTTTTTATTACAGAATATTAAAACTTACCTAGATTGTGTACATCTGCCACATAACGCAAAATAGCAGAACTTTGAGTTATTTTCACTTTCCCATCAGTATAGTAAGGAAGCTATTAAAAAAGAAAAAGAAATTCAATTAAAAAATTTTTAAACATCAATAGTGATAACAAAACTGTAACCAACCCTGTGTCTGTACATAGAACATATTTAAGAAAATTTTATGCGACAGGTCTTATTAACACTAACAGAAGCCGAAACTATCATTTTTTAGATACTTTGTCTGTTTGTTTGTTACCTCATCACACAAAAACTACTACACGGAAATTTATGCGGTTTCCACAGTTAAGTGTAATTTAAGAAATGGTGTCAGATTTATCATGATACGTAGTCTAAAAGAGTTCTAGGCTAAACTCTCTTAAGCTGGCATGCAGTCAAGGTATACTTTAATTCACAAAACAAACAACAGATGGCATTATTTTTAAATCCACACAGACAAAGTTGCGGGCCACAACTAGTAAAAAAAAATAGGGACTAGGATATGAATTTTCAAAAATTTTGTATCCATATTACAATTATGAAATGATACAAGGACTATAACTTACTCTCTTAACTCTTAACTATGCCAGTGGGGTCTATTGGATTCCAGAGGTTAATCCATTAGAGACAGTGCTTTTGCACACAGAAGTGCCACCCTACTGAGTAATCTTTTTTCCACATGTAATCTTTCTGACGCTGCCATTTGTTGAGCTTAAATTGCAAGAATACACCAGCAACAGTGCGTTTGGGTCCCCTAAACCTCGCCGACAGCTTAATGTAACAATATTTTGTATTTACACTTGACTTTTATTTGTCATTTTTCTTCAACAATGAGTCGAAAATGCCCACTTAGTGAAAATGAGTTGAATTGGGTGCTGAATACTTTCTCCAAGTATATACAAAGTGATCTTTCAGAAGATAATGACAGCCAGAAGGAATATATTCTAAGTGAACATGACAGATTTGAATGCTGAAATCGCCAGCAGTGAGAGCGAGGACAAACATAATATGCCAAGTCCCAGTTCAAAATATTATTGTAAAAATAACTGCTATAAATAATCTGCAACTGCACCATCACTAGTCAAACTTGAAGGCACAACATTGTACAAGGGGGAACAGGTGTACAGGGTGCTGCCAAATACATTCCAGTTGACAAACATGCTCTCACTTTCTGGGAACTGTTTTTCACAGCGGCCATGATACTCAATTTTGCTGCACACAAACAAAGAAAAATCAAACTGATGATAGACAAATGCAAACAACTTTATCCTGCCTACACGAAGGACCTGGACATTAATAAACTGAGTGTCTAAATCCAGAAATGAAGATGTTACAGGACTGTTTGCATCTGATGGTACTAAAAGGGACATTTTCAGAGCTACTATGAGTGTTGACAGATTCCTGTACATCACAGTGTACCTTAGATTCGATGACGCAGGGATCAGAGATGTTCGTAAACAAACAGATAGGTTATCCCCCATTGACGAAATCTGGGACGCACTGGGAAGGAGCATGGTTCAAGATCACATTGCTCAATCGAATTATCTGCCCCGCACTGGTAAGAAATTCTGCCCTGCGCCAACTGAAGCAGCTCCTATTGGACTGGAAATGGTAGTAAAGGGGAGATGTGCATTTTACCCAAGGGAACGAGACAGAAAATCAAAATATTGCTGCGATAAGTAAGAAGAATTTTTGTCTTCAGGAACATGCTAAATTATTGTGTACAAACTGTTTTCAGGAAAACTTGAACAATGTTAAACTGTTTGATAAAAATTTTCTTTAATGAATACATATGGGAAAACTTAAGAATAAAATAAAACTCTTTAACCACAACAAAGTAATTGAAAAAATAAACCTTATACTAGGTATGGGTATCCCTTGGAATTCTCTGATAGAAATATTATAAAATGATAATTTATTGCTTATGTCTTATTATCGTAGCTATGTCACGTGGGGCAGTTGATCATTGACTGTATTTCAGAAGGGATTCACCACAGAGTTGTACGTGATAAACTATTTGAGTAGATAAAGCAGAAGGGGGTGAATTACTACATTAGTATTATGCTTGTAACTAAACATCATAGCATAAGGGAGAAATATCACATATTAACAAACAAAGATCAAAAAATATATACAACTACAATCAATAAGTTTGGAGACTGGCCTTCAGTAATGGGCAAGTTGTATTTTATCACATGTAACACAACAACCTTCAAAGTAAAATGAGAACAGTTGCTGAAAAAAATTCCTGGAAGCCAGAGATGGTCTTCAGGGCAGCCGTTGCTACTTCTGAAGCTCAGATGCACTCTTGAAACAGCATCCCTTGAGTTTGTTTTTCAGACGAGAGAACAGGTAAAAGTCACATGGGGTGAGATTGGTTGGGCAGAGAGTGGGTTGCAGGGTTGGCCAGTGCAGCATTCTCATTTTGGCATTTTCAAGAATGATTGATACGCCTGGACTCCCATGGTGATTTTAAGGACTTTTTGCCTGACCCTTGTAAAAGTTCCAAAATATAAACTTGAAGAAGTAAACATAGCACCAAGTTATTTGCAGGTCATGATGTCCCATTTGTGCTGAATAAAGAGTGCTATTAGTAATGTATAACCGTTAATGTTATTTTGTTAAACAGCTACATTCCGAATGACCGCACTCTCTATAGAACATGGGTTAAATTGCTGTTTTTCTTATATTTAACTTTTGTGATTATGGTTGGTATCTATTTTGATATTTTAAGGGTCTTTAATTCTTATAAAGATTAATGTTATTATGCAAAAAAATGTTAGTGGAACCCCCCCCCCCCCCCACCCAGGCCCACACACTTTACCATTATAGTGCCCGGCAGAAAAAGGAAACTGGTGCCTTTTTTTGCATTTAAATGAAAAAACTTTATTCAGCCAGTTAGAAGCTGGCAGGAAATGGAGGTTAGTTATTCCTGGCATTCCATTAGTGAAATCACAGCCGAAATGAAACCAAAACAAATCTGGCACTTGATTAATCGACATGTTGAATATAATACTTCGATTGTCTTGCTCTTTTTTATTATTGTATCATTACTATATCCTTTAAAAAAAAAAAAAAATTATAAATTCTGATTCTGACTTTTTAAAGTTTTCCTGGAACAAAAAGATGAGGTGGAGGCTACCAGGTTTCAGAAATTCTGAATAAAGCAGACAATCGATAAGCACTTATATTACACATGTGCCCACTCCTTCTTCCGTGCCAGGCACTATAATATGAGATATAAACTATTTCGTAATTGTGTCAGGTAATCTGCAAATCAAAATGATATTCCATGTTACAAATCTAATGATAGTTTATTAATTTTAACTTACGTTTGGAAAATCTAGCCCCAAGCTGAATTTTTCATTGAACCAGCAAGATTTATCATAGTCAGGAGCTGGACCACATACATATTTCTTATCTTCAAATTCTTGTCCAGCATAGTTAAGCAACACCCTAATGGGCTGGGCCAACTGCAAATGATAAAAAGTAAATAAGTTTAAAAAAAAAAAAAAAAAAAAAAAATAAGTACACAAAGAAAATGCTAAAAGTGCCTGTAAGATTGGTTTTAAGAAACATTTACATATTTGGCTTTTTCTAAAATTATATTTAATTGATCCCAGTTATCTATTGTTTCTACTAGTATTTCATTATTGTCTAACGAGTTTCTTCTAAAATGCCCACTCAAGGAATGACATACAAAAACTACAAGCACTTTTATGACTCTAGCAACTTTTGTTCTCAAGTTATTGTACCCATTTATCTCCTCTACACCATGTGAGTATTTAATGTGCCCATGAAATCTTTGAATACAGGGTGTTTTTGAATTGAGTACAGATTTTTTGGGAGATGTTAGAAGAGGTCCTTAGAAGTATTTTTTTCATATGAACATGGGGTCCCTGCAGCTCCGTTTACTTACAATACTGCATTGAACAACAAATGACACCGGGACGCAGTGTGCGTTGGTAGGCCTAGATTATTTTATTTTTAACAATTACCACAAGCAATCTACTGTATGACATTTACAGTAATTGTTCGAAATGACCGGCATTTGCTTCATAGCACAATTCGCAATGCCTTATGATGGATTGATGTACGCGTGGAAACAGTTGATTTGCACAGTCACCGATGTCACCTGCTGCCGCGACAACACGAGCCACCAATTCTTCTTCGGTATCTACGGGTTCGGAATACACCATTGATTTTATGCTTCCCCATAAAAAAAAAATCCATCGGTGTGAGATCTGGCGATCTCGGTGGCCAAGCAACTGTTCCGCCATGACCAATCCAACGACCAGGATATGTCTCATTTAGGTAATCTCTAACTAGTCTTGTGTAATGCGAAGGTGTGCCGTCCTGTTGAAACCATATAAAATGTCTGGTCATTAGTGGAACATCTTCAAGAAGACCAGGGAGCTCCTACTTCAGGAAACCAAGATATGTTTGCCTGTTAAGACAGCATGGTAGGAGATATGGCCCAATCAGGACATTACTTTAAAAGTTATTACAGTAGATTGCTTGTGTTAATTGTTAAAAATAAAATAATCTAGGCCTACCAACGCACACTGCTTCCCGATGTCATTTGATTGTTCAATGCAGTATTGTAAGTAAACGGAGCTGCGGGGACCCCATGTTCATATGATAAAAAATACTTCTAAGGACCTCTTCTATCATCTCCCTAAAAATCTGTACTCAATTCAAAAACACCCTGTATAAACAGTGACACTTAATATTTGTATAATTTACATACTATTGAACATACATGTACCCTAAATACTTAATATTTGTATAATTTACATACTATTGAACATACATGTACCCTAAATTATCTTGTACAGAGGGTAGATTATCGTGGCACTTACTCCTTCGAAGGAGTTTTGCGCCATCCCAGTAACTAACGACTGCTACGAGATGACAGTAGCAGCCGGCACCGATGGCTTAACGTGCCCTCCGAAGCACGGGGGAGGTTCATGATGGAAGAGCTGCTGGTGGACAAACAAACCAGTGGCTATCACCAGCTGCTGGACATCCAGCGCTGGTCATTCAGCAAATGGGTCAGACTAAACTCCCCCAACAGCTGTGCCCCAAATAGCCATCCCATCCAGCAGTGGTCCTCAAGCCAATGGTTGTCATCCAGCCAGCAGCTGGCCGCGCCTGAAGTTGCTTAACTCCATCGATCAGCGAGCCAACCGACGAGACAACCAGGCTACGGCCACCCCCGTAACCTAAATTAGTTACGCTTCTGAATTTTATTATCACTGCATTAGCTTCCCAGGTCAGAACTGATTTTGAAAATACAAACATGTAATATGATTTCCATAAACTCAGCTTTTAGAAATAAAGCAACATTTGTTCAAGTATCCGGATTGAGGCTACAAAAAAAAAAAAGTAGAACTCGCTGCATCTTTTTCCTATCTGGATCGTGTGACAACATTTCTGCCGATGACGTAATGAAACTTGCAGGTGTTAAGAGTGCCACATGCAATTGTTGTAACACACTAAAGCATAACATTTTTCTTTTCTCATTGCATGGTGAAAATGACAGAAAAAATTGAGCAACGACATTGCACCATATTTTGTTTTAAAATCGGTAAAACCGCAATGGAGTATTATAAATTGCTAAAACAAGCATTCGGCAACTATGTTATGAGCTGCACTTGTTTCAAATGGTTCAAGTGCTTCAAGGAGGGAAGAGAATCGGCACAATGATGCACGGCCTGGTTGGCCTTCAATGTCAAGAAATGACAAATCGTTCCTTGACGTGCTGAGGAGGTTATGTGATGCAGTTCGATGGAAACGGCCAACAATGTGGGCTCTTGGAGATTGGATGCTACACCACGACTACGCTCCAGCACACGCAGCAGACATCATGCACCAATTCTTGACAAAACACCACATCACTCAGATCAGGGACCCTCCCTATTCACCTGACCTAGCTCCGTGCAACCTCTTCGCATTTCCGAAGATCAAGAAAGTGCTCAAAGAACAGATTTGAGGATGTGGACATGACAACATAAAATGCAATGGCAAAGCTCTTGGCCATCCCAAAGGAGGCATTCTGTACTTGTTTCGACCAATGGCAGCAATGCTGGGCTAAATGGATTGCTGCAGACAGTGCTTATTTTGAAGGTGACAAAACATTTATGAGAGTTCAAACTGTATTTTTTTTTTTTTTTTGGTAGCTCAATTCGGATACTTTCCAGACAGGCCTCGTATAATCTCTATGTAATTTGAAGGTTCACGAAAAACAGTGATAAGTAGTTTCCACCCACATAGCAAAATGAAAGTAACTCAAGTATTTTTTGTAACCATTAACTTTAGTTTTTAGCCTTAAGAAATCAGCTTTCAAGATCTACGAAATGTTTGCAGTAAATATGGAAGGGTAGTGTACTGTATTCAATAGATTTGCAAAGATTTAAGCAATTGACAAACAGTAAGCAATAAACATCTAAGCACTCCGTCCCAACTGTTATCTTTGTATGTGATAGTATGTAAAGATCATTTTATCACTTTCATGCATTACAGTTGTCCACTACCAGTGCTTCAACAATTCTTAAAAGGTCATCAATTGGATAATGCTGTGAAAAAAGTACCAGGCCCAAAATACCGTATTTACCCGAATACATGCTGAGGTTTGTTTTGTTTTTTTTTTTCAGAAATGTGATAGAAAATCTGTTTAAATTCAGATGCGACGGGATTTTTTTTTATTTTGATTGGCACAATTTTGTGTTTTTAGTGAACGGTCTAGATGTGGATGGGAAAGCGTATATTTATTATTCTTATGTTTATTTTTTCTGTGTTGTCACCCTGATTCCTGGGTACGTAATGCCGATGTGTTAGGCCTTTGTCCTCTGACCAAAGTACTCTGTTGACTGTCCGGTAGGCAATTAGGTGAATGGATCAAAAGCACAAGGAATGGCATTTCCAATGATTCTGCTGTTAAAGGGTTCTAAAAATGCTGCTGGCACTGAAGATGACATTTTATGGGAGGAGGAAGAGGAGGAAAAATCTTCAAGTGATGAAGAAAGTGAATAAAAAAATTACATTTTATTTTTATATTAATTTTTTTTTTTTTAATTTATGATATTTTAGTTTTGTAAATAAATTCTATTTTGAAATGTGTGATATTTATTACTGGAGTACATTTACTCTATATACACTATATGATCACAAATATCCGGACACATGCACGTTTGCACTCTAGCCACGATTTCATGGAAATCAATAGGGCGTTGCACATCCCTTTGCCCGAATCACAGCTTCCACCCTTCGGGGAAGACTTTCCACCAAATGTTGGTAGGTACTTTCCGGAATGTTCCTCCATTCCTCCTGAAGAGCGAGAATCAGTTCAGGTACAGAAGTTGGCCGATGTGATCTGGCCCGCAAGCGTCTTTCCAATTCATCCCACAGACTCTCTATAGGATTGAGGTCGGGACTTTGTGCCGGCCAACCCATTTCTTCGACCCCTGAGTCCGCAAACTACTGCTGTACACGCCTCGCTTTGTGGCACGGACCATTGTCGTGTTGGTAGAGAAATGGCCCGTTTCCGAAAAATTGCCACAACGTTGGAAGTGCACAGTTGTCCAAAACATTCAGATAACGGTCGGAGTTCATGATTCCTTGCACAGGAATGAGCTGGAGCTGGCCCAGTCCGTACCATGAAAATGAGCCCCACACCATGACTCCTCCTCCTCCTCCGAACTTGACTGTGGGCTCTGTGCACTCAGGTAAGAAGCGTTCTCTAGGTATGCGCCAAACCCAAACTCAATCCACATTACACGTTTCTATTGGTCCATTGTCCAGTTTCTGTGGGCTTTGCACCACTCCAGACGTCACTTGGCGTTGACCCTGCTGATGTGGGGCTTGTGGGCAGCAGCACGGCCATAGAATCCCATCGTGTGCAGCTCCCGACGAATTGTCATGGTACTGGCATCATTTGCAGAGGCGTTTCGAAACTCTGTGGCAATTTTTTCCGCCGAGGACTTCCGGTTGCTGCGGGTGACACGACGAAGCACTCGACGGTCTCTGTCCGTTAGTTTCTTGGGTCTACCGGTTCGTTGTTGAACTGTTGTTGATCCCCAGGTCTTCCATTTCATAATGACATCTCCTATTGTTGTCTTGGGTATCTGAAGAAGGCTGGAAATGTCACGCACGGACTTGCCGCATAGGTGACATCCAACGATGGTTCCACATTGGAACTCACTGAGCTCTGCCGAACGACCCATTCTTGCCAATGTCCAAGCAGAGTTGTGTCTGAAGGTGTGGGAAGCTATTTAAATGATGTGCAAGTCATTATCATGTGACATTGGGCCAATCGATGATCTGTGAGGGGTGTCTGGATATTTTTGATCATATAGTGTATAGTGGTGTAGCAATGTCTATTCATTGAAAAGAAAAAAAAAAAAATCACACGAACTTACACAATTTTCAAAAAGTATAGGACTGTTTAAATTTGAGAATTTTTTTTTCCGAAGAAATTGACTAAAAATTAAAAAAAATAAAAATAAGGGGTCAGCTTAAATTCGATGTCTGCACCTATTCGGGTAAATATGGTATATCTATTTTTTTTCCGTCTCCACCCATGTACTTATATATAATCTCTCATGATTTCCTCATTCTCCATAAGTCCAAATGAGGGTAATTAACCTTCAAATTTCAGTAAGTGTCTTGAAATGGTTGGAGGAGATTTTAAACCATATCTTGCCTGTGGCAAATCTTTGAATACTGGAAGGCATGTTTATACAGCTAGATAGGGAGAATTTTGAGAAAGACCATGTTTAGCTAGATTAAAACTGTTATGGACACAAAACAAAATCAATCTCAGTCTTCTTTGAACAACGTTCATAAACAGCTTTCTTTCGTGTTACATTTTTGGTATAATATGATACGGTAAACTAAAGGTTGCCAAGGTTATTACTGCAGAATAAGAGTTTTGTTTCTTTTTATTTTTTGAAAAGTGAGCTAACAATTATACAGAGTGAATACAAAAGTCTGAACCCCCCTTTTATTTTTTGAACCGAAGCAGATATGTCAATTTTGATGAATCCAATGAATAGGAAGGCATATCCCATGGTGCACTTATCCCAAATATGCAAATTAGGACACATTCAAAATTTATCTCAAAAACCACAAGGGATAGAGAAAAAAAACCCAATTGCAAACTTCTTCAGCATAAAAAAACAAACAAAACAAAAAAAAATCATCCAAATCGGACCAACCAATCACCCACAATCACATGGTGAACTGTCTGTAGCTTACAAACAGTCATACTGTACAAACAAATTACTTCAAACAGTTTTAAAAAAAAAGTTAATCAACAAAATGCTCGATATGACGACCGTGGGCACCATAACACAATTGGGCGCGGAACCTAACTGACGCCAAAACATCGGCAAGCATGGCTGGTGTCACTCCTCGGCACGCTTCCTGGATTCGTTGAACCAGATCGTCCAGTGAGGCGGGCTGCGTAGCATAAACCTTGTCCTTTTGGTATCCCCACAAGAAAAAGTCAAGTGGTGTAAAATTAGGGAAGCGAGGTGGCCAACGAACTGGTCCTCCTCGGCCAATCCATTGTTGTCCAAACATCTCACTTAGACGCTCATGAACGACCAACCCGAAATGTGGAGGAGCTCCATCATGCGGAAACCACGTGGCTGATACCAGGCCAATGGCAAATTGTCAATGAAGTCATCGTAAAAATACAGCCCAACCACAGTGTCATTGTACAATCCACACCACACATTGATTCTCCAGTTCACTTGACGAGTTGCTTCTCGCAGACATTGTGGGTTTTTGTCTGCCCAATGATGATGGTTGTGCCTGTTGATAACTCCATCCCTGGTGAACTCCATCTGTCCACAACACCTCATGAATGAAGTTTGGATTGTCATCCAGGCAGGTAAGTAAACCAGTTGCAGAAGGCGGCCCTAGCAACATAATCCAATGGCAGTAACTCCTGGTGACAATGAATATGGTATGGGTGAAATTGATGTGCGTGTAGAATGTTGAGAACAGTTCTCGGATGGCACCCAACATCTGCAGCAATTGCTCTGTTGCTTGTGTGGGGATTTGCAGCAACTGCAGCCAGAACTAGTGTTGTTGTATCCTCGTTGCCTTGTGCTCTTGATCATCCTCGTTCTGCATTAACATTCCCTGTAACCTCGAATCTTTGAATAATGTGACGCATTGTTTGACAAGATGGATGGCGTTTGTTACGGTATCTGTCTCGATACAACCTAACTGCAGCATGTAGGTTTCTCTTTGCCTCTCCGAAGCAGAAGATCATGTTGACCATTTCCGGAACAGTGTAGCTTGCCATCCTGGAATTGTTCTGTCTTCTGTATGCTGAAACATGCCTTTTATTTGCTTTTCCACATGAAAGTGAATGTGAGTATGTTAATTTATGTTAATTTTTTGATTTGCATACTTTACATGGTGGAAATATCAACATTTAGTTTTCCTTGTGCAGTGTGACTGTTTGTAAGCTACAAACAGTTCACCACGTGATTGTGGATGATTGGTTGGTCCGATTTGGATGATTTTTTTTTGTTGTTGTTTTGGTTGTTTTTTTTTGCTGAAGAAGTTTGCAGTTGTTTTTTTTTTCTCTATCCCTTACGCCGGTTTTAAGATAAAATTTGAATGTGTCCTAATTTGCATATTTGGGATGATGAAAAGTGCACCATGGGATATGCCACCCACAACTTCCTATTCATTGGATTCATCAAAATTGACATATCTGCTTCGGTTCAAAAAATAAAAGGGGGGGGTTCAGACTTTTGTATACAACAGGATCCAGCTATATGTTGTTTCAGATTTACTCTACCAATAATTTGGAGGGAGGGGGGAGGGTAACATGCAAATAAAAATTCTTGATTGTATATGCTAACAGTGAGAGGGAGGGGGGAGATTTTTTAAAGTTACCTTTATGAATTATTGTGTCATGCTATTCATTGCTAATAGTGTTAAGCAAAGGGTTTTTAGAAGATACCTGCCTTCATCTGTTCTTGATGTAATTGAATTAAGGCTACGTCTAAAGTTCAACTGATGCGGACCGTGCGTGACCAAATGATGCAATATAAAACCAATTTTTAAATTCAAGTTCTTTGTTTATAATTTTATAATTAGGGTTGCTACCCATATCTTATACATAAAAAGCTAAATCCTCCTGCTCCATGCCAGTTTCCATAGTGACAGCAACAATCCAACTTTCATTGTTTCCAACAAATGAAAAAACTCTGTTAAAATCCAAAAATCGCAGCTGACGAAAAATACTATTAAAAAAATCTTATCTTTTTCGTTGGCTACGGTTCAAAAATATATTGTCATAGATTTAACTATATGCATCTCTTGACATTTAAAAAAATGGCACACTAAAATAAATAAATAAATTAAATGCTAAGTAAGTAACTTAGCTATTCTAAATTATGAAATTCATAATTACATATATACAATTCTTAATTTTAATTTTAATAAAAAATAATAACAATTCAAGTCACAAATAGGTAACATTAGTTTTACATTTTATGACATTCGTTAAATGTGCATAGTAATAATTTTTTCAGTTGAATAAATTAATAAAAAGAAAAGTCATAAAATAGGAAAAAAAATCCAATCGAATAAAATCAAAAGCAAATAAAATTATTTTTTCTCATTTTATAATATTCATTAAATGTGTTTACCGTAATTCATTTTTTTAGTTTTTAAATATAGTGGTCATGCAATATGCCCCCAAAACAGTCTGCTGAGGAAATTGAGCAATAAGGGAGGTAAAAAAGACACAGACTAGCCATTTTCACTGAAGAGCAAAGTTTGCATCTAACAGTTGTAGGTGTCTTTGTGTTAGGTTATAACTGTCAAATTGACAGTCACATTGCAACAGGACATACTGTGTTAGCAATGCTCTTATATTGACAGAGACTTTTTTAATATTGACAAAAGTGTCAATTATTGCAGTTCTGTCAATTATCAAAGTTCTGTAACAGATCAAATTTTTTTTTTAAATAAAATCGAATTTACAGTTTCCACTGTTGCGGTAACCATCGTACGCTAGGCTTTCGAATAAAATCAAAAGCAAGCTGCGTCTGACGCGAGCTGCGGTGATCGTTGAGATAGGAAAGAAAGCCAATCTGTCTGTTTTGAAATCCATCTTTTTCCCCATTCTCATCTATGGTCTCATCTTAGATAATGACCAAAAAAGTGCCGAAATGAAATCTTGGGATGTTTGCTAGTTATTCCCTATTAGATAGAGTATTCAGCATCACTATAGATGTTGAGTTGCTATTTGCAGTCTTTAGATGTTGAACTGCTACTTCTCCACATTGAGAGGGCTCAATTTCTTCGGTATGGCCACATGCACGGATGCTGCAGACTATCTTCCAAGACAGTTGCTATTTTCCATAAGAAACCAAAGGGTCGGCCTAAAATTAGTGGCATAGAGCATCTGGGTTCGAGTCGCTTAGGTATTACCATTGAAGACATGTGTGCCTGATGGCAGAAAATCTTGAGTGCTGCCCCCGCGACCTTACTGAACATTCAGGTTTGTAAACTAAGGAAGAAAACATTTTTAGCCTCGCTTTCATATTGACAGCGACTTATTTACTATTGGCAGTCCTGTCAATTATCACAGTCCTGTCAGTGACGAAATTTTATAATTAAAATCGAATTTAGAGATTCACCTGTTGCGGTGCCGTTGTATGACGGGCTTTATTACTAGTTTTAATATAAAGTATTTTACATTATTTTGCATAAATATATATAAACACAATAAAATAAGCAAAAACACTATTTTTGCAAACTGTTGTGAAAATCCTCTGGTTTCATGTATTTCTGAACTAAACCTCTTTAGCCATCTTCAAGCAGAAAATGGTTTGATTTCTGTACAACAAATTGGCTATATTCACTAAGCAACTTAAATTTAAAATCTCCAATAAAGTATGAGCATTTAGTAAGCATCTTTAGTAAGAATCTTTCAGTTTACAAAGAAAAATGAACATTGAAATGGATGCTCATTACTCAGAAACATAATTAATAAATCTGTTGTTTTCAAAGATAAATGTTTCATACACTTAACCACTACCAAAAAAGTGGCATCATATTTTTTAGCTTATGTAATGATTTCCCAAATATTTTTAAAATTATTTCGTTTCTTCTATCTGTTTCGCAACTTCAGCATTCGAGTTTTCTCACTTGTAAATATAAAATGGCAAGAAGAAAGAGAAAAGGCTTTCATTAATTTAATAAAATATGAACTAATTATATACATTGATTTTAATTTAGATAGTAAAGATGGTGTAGATATGTTTAAAAATGATAAGAACTTATTATAGTTAAAAGCAACAATAAATATGTATGGAAAGTTAAATAATAAAATTTTTTAAATAATACTTTAAATTTACTTGACCAAAAATACTGTCGTTTTTAAAAAAAGGTGGCAACCCTATTTATAATACACAAAAGTAATAATGGTAAGCATGGTTTGGTAAGTTGGGATGGACATTTGTCAGACTTTTAAGACACAAAAAGGAAAAACTAGGCATGCACAATTAAATTTCCAATTATCATACTTATCAATTGTCAGACATTATTAATTTTACTTTACAACAATCATTTGGAAATTTAAATGCACAGTTTTTCTTTGGTTTGACAAGTAATACTTCTTTTTAACACTTTTAAGAGAATAAAATGTTCATCATGATTTCATATTATCAGGGGTACTGCCCCCTACCCCCCACTTGCTATGAAAAAATTCTGAGCAATCAGTTAGCAATTTCAAACTTGCAGATAATTACATTTCATTAACCCCTTACAGAAATAAAAACTACAGGTTTCTTATAATTATGTATTTATACTATTTTTTTGTGAGAATTATATAAAAAAAATGCTTGCCGTTTACTTTCTTTATCAAAACTTTATTTAAATTAATATACAAATTTGAATGTATAGTTTAAAAAATTTCCAATACCACGAATGAGTTTAAAGTGTATTGAATGCTAATTTAAAACGAACAGTCTGCCAGCTTTCATTCCTGGAATGTAACTTGCACTCATTACTAGCTCACTACAATTCATTTTATGGCATCAAATTACAAAAAAGCCCAACAAACAAAAGGTAATAAAAAAAAAAAAAAAAAAAGCACTGTCATCTTTCATCATGACTACTGGGTAAGTCTTTTTTTGAAAAATTATTTTTTAATTGAATTAAAATTAAAATTAGCCAGAAAAGAAAATGTAAAGAAACAGCTGGAAAATTCAATCTAACAAACTTGGAAAAAAAAAAAAAAAATGCAAAACCTCATGACATAATATTGAAAATCCTTAAAAGTAATAAGTTACAGATGACATAATTATAAAGTTGGCAGCAAGAGATTTATGATAGAGAGGGTATGAAACTGGCTTTACTTCATAACTTTTGTTCTCTAGCCCTAGTTTCCTATTAACTCAATTTTTCTTGGTTGATTGTGAAATTAAAGGCAGCAAAACAGGTCAAAAGATATTTTTAAAAGCATAAATAACTTGAGACATAACAGGTAATGATTAATGCTGATTTTTGCTATTATTCGCATTCTGTTTTGCCTTAACGATAATGCATCTTTTACTGCCTTCTGTGCAAAGAGAAAGATTTTTTTCCCTTTATTACTTTTAAAATTTATTATCTTATATTAGAACTGGTCAAAGCCATTAAGAATGACTCACTCTTTTGATGATATTGTAATGCACCTAAAAACAGAAATCACTATACGTGCTACACATTATCTTAAATATGAATTAACTTTTTATATTTTGAATACGGTTCGTTTTCCCATATTTTGAATACGGTTCGTGTTGAAAATTTGGAATTATTTCCCCAAGAATATACAGTACATATATTAATGTTAAACGGATGTTGTGTGATTAGTAATACTGCCCAATCATCCATGCAGGATCTTTAATTTGTAGTTTGTAAATTTTATTTTATTATTATTTTTTATTTTTTTTTGTTTTATACATATATTGTATTTTGGACATATTCTGTGTTACTCTTGCAAGTGCAATAAAATTAATAATAATAATACACGTAATCATCATCAAGTGTGGTAATAAAAAAAAGTCAATCTAAATAAAAAGGCAGATTGAAGCGATTTCCAATCGATGGGCAGCGACTTAAGTCTAAATCTGCTTCATAAAATGAAAAAAAAAATTAAAAAAAAAAAATCAATCGATTATTAATATGCTCTAGCGATTTTCTCAATCTGTACTCACACTTGGAGGCAGATTATATTAATAACGATTAATTATGGTTGTATGTAATTCTGGTTTTAAATTTTAATTGTTGCTTTATTGAGTTTTTAGGTATATCCGCTTCTAGCTTAATTGCACACTTACATATGACTAATATCTGAGAGAAAATCTAAACACTACGTCCATACCTGCATGTAAACATGAGAACTTAAGCCCATGATCAGGCTAGCAAATTTTAATTTAGATTTTTTTCTCCCTCAAATGAGTTTTTAATATATTTTTTTACCTATTTAGGGATCATTTTAACAGAGGGAACTGGTTT
Source organism: Rhysida immarginata (assembly GCA_023313115.1). NCBI lineage: Eukaryota > Metazoa > Arthropoda > Chilopoda > Scolopendromorpha > Scolopendridae > Rhysida > Rhysida immarginata. The sequence goes on along the minus strand of JAHWFO010051685.1, from coordinate 23,935 downwards.
TCCGGAATGTGTATGGAATGAAAAGAGTCAAAATTAAAAGATTTTATTTTTTTTAATTAAAATTTTAAATTAAAAGATAAAGCACTTATAGGATTTTATTCTTTAATAGTTAAATTTGAAAATTAAAATTTTTTTTAAATACGCAAATGAATCAAGAGATGTTTTTTGGGGATTTCAATGGTATTCAATTCTCAAGTTAATTTTTAAAATAAAAAAACATATAAAAAAGTTTATTTTTAATGTATTGCTGAAAGCCGGCACGCTTGAGCGAGAAGCCCGGTGAACAAGCTTGTGTGGGCCCGTAACAACAAAAGTGGATTTGTAACATGTCCCGTACGAGTATGGGAAGCGCATTTTCATTTTGATACTACCAACAATACAAAAGAATGGCAAGAAAAGTTAATTAATACACTTCAGTCAATGAGCGATACATTGTTCAGCTCATCACAATAGATTACATGTGCAACAAGAAAACGCCACTTAATTAATTGGTGGGATTAATAAAGATTAATCAAGTTTTCATTAAGTTTGCAAAAAATTTCTTAGAAAACTTAATAAACATGATTTCATAACATAAAACCTCTACTTACACCCCTGATGTCCCAGTAGGCTAAGACAGGTGCCATTGTAGGATATAGAAAATATGAACTTGATCCGCGTATAGACAAACAGGCAGCTCAGCAGCGCACTAAACAACAAGTGAGTTCTCCGTCGGCGTTCCCTTTCACAGTTGTTTCCCTCGGCTGTAGTCTCGTGAGCAGAGAGCTCATTAAAGATGACGTCATTTGAAACGAAAGTTGTTTTTCTCATCCTCCCCTCCACAATATTTTTTAAGAATGAAATATTATTTTACGACGAACTGAATACGAAAGTACACACAGGCCAGCTGGTATTATGAAGTATAAAAAAATTGTTTTAATACAATTCATATTTTTTAAGTTTCTAAAGTATATTTAAAACTTTTGAAGATTTCTTGGCTAAACTGCTAAGATCTCAAGAGGAGTACATGGATCTATTTAATTTGCTTCACTAAATGGATTGCAATTTGGTAGAGACATGGGAATGTTAGAGACTTCACGACATTAGAGAATGTTCCTTCATCCTCCAAAGAGGATCTCATTGGTTGATGTATCTGAGAGTATTATTTCGCATATTTTTATTCCACTGGCTTGCTAATTTCACGTCCTTGGAAGGTAGCCCACTGTGTTTTCTGCTTTTTCATCCTTCCTCTCATTTGACTCGAATGTCATTCAGATTCTGAATTAAACGTTTATTTTCAATGGACTTTTGTTATATCCTCTTATCTTATTTTTTAATGCATTTTTTTTTAGAAAAAACGAAAGCTATTTAAATAAGTTTGATAAATAAGTTCGAGAAGTAATTAATGAAGGAGGGAGGAGAAAAATGACAAATTAGGTTAGGAAAACTCTCTTATCTATTATAAAAATACGACAATCTTTATGTAAACATTTAGAAATTTTATTAATATTTAAGTTTTTGATTTCGCAAAACGTATTAATGCGCTGAAAATTGCAAATTTTCTGTTCTTGCTTCTTTGAGTGATTTTTTTTTTATTTCATATAAATTAATCCTAATGACATCTAAAGAAGTGAATATATTTGGTAGATCACTGAATAACAAAGAATTTTGAGCTAGTGATTTATTAAATGAAAATGACTCAGGCAACGAGGAAACGAGGAAACGAGGAGCTTTAAGATCATTATTTAGGAATTAAAGGATTATTATTACCGAAGTTGGTTTTTTTTTTCGAACAAATAAAATAGCCAGAAACAAAAAAGGATTAAAAAATGTAAGAACAAATTTTTAAAAGTGAAAATAAGTTTCATTTTTTAATAAAACAAAAATGTTGGTGTAGTGGACTTGAGATTTCTTATTGTTTTGCACTTTAGAAGTAGTGCCATAAAATAGCCAACGATGTATAATGGAAAGTTTAATTTTTTTATTCAAATGTGCTTTGTAGAATCTCCATGGAGAATTTAACATTGTGTGCAGGCATAAAGATACGAATGTTTGCTTCGAATAGAATTTCTATTCTATTCTAAAAGAACAAATCGCAGGTTCAAACCCGTTCAAGGCCAACGCCAATTTTCTTTTCAACTTGAAGACTCGCATTCCATAGTGAGGGGATGAGTAAAAAGCCGTTAAACCTGCTCCAAATTTTTAAACCTATTCACCCAACTGAAAGGAAGGGGTTACGCTGAACTTTCAAAAGGAACGATTTTAGCGGAGAAATTAGAGACTCCCTAGGAAGAACTCCCGTAAGACAAAATTCGAACACAAGTTCTCAAAAAAGATGAATTTTTTTTTTGCCATGTACACTATTAAAACAGTATTCTTTCTACCTTATCAATAATTATTGGAACATATTATCAATACATAATTAACTTCTTTGTGATCCAAAGTCCAGTACTTAGCAGATTCGTACGGATAGATTGGAATCTCTATAGCTTATGGCAGAATCATAAGATTCGTCTTAGGTACTTCAATTTATTTTTCAAATATAAACTCTATTAACAACATTTAGAAATATTAATCTCTGGTAATAGAATAATTCGCAAGCTTGGTTATTACTATTTAAATGTTGGCTCCCCCTTTTCCTTTCGATACAGCATCAAAGATGATGACTTTATTTTAAAGAGAATCTTACACAATAGTACATAAATCCAGCTGAATTTAGTATTTACTTTTATTAAACTGCGTTGTTTTAAACATATCTTATCTCTATTACAGTTCGAAGAGAATTATAGAATGATTACATAAGCTGTCATACTACTGCCTCCGAGTATTGGCGGCATCAATTTAAATTTTTAAATATTTTTAAGTATTACCATTTAACAGAATCATAAATGTAATAGAATCGTGACATTCTTTTTCTTCAACCTCGACCCATTTCATTACAATGTCATTTTTATAATTTTTATGGAAGAACAATAAGGAAGTCGTGATGAAACCAAATCACCAGAACGTTTTGTAATGCTTGGTCGAAATAAAACTATGTTAAAGATTGTCTTGTCCTAAATATGAAGGTCTGAAATTATATTACTTTTTAAAAAAATATATTCAAATTAGATATAGATTTGTAAACCCTTTATGTTGGGTTGTATAAATAACCCAAAGATTGCTCCAGGATGCGAATAAATTAAGTTCTCATTCATATGTTAAAAAAGTTATTTTAAAAAAGTGTTCTTATGGAATGGGCATTCACTTAGAAAATCTTCGTAAAGTTCTTACTACCTTGACGAAAATAATTAGTGTGTGCTGGGAAAGTCATTTAAGCAAATTTAGAGCTTTTGAGATAAGTTTTCTTATCAAAGAGAAGATAATAATGAGACTGAAGTTAATCTTCAAACAAATAATAATTAAAAAGTAGAAAAAGGAAGGGAAAATTCCGTGTCCTGGGCTCAAACCAGGGACCACACCTTTAGCTGGGGTCGCTCTATTAGAGGCTGTAAATTTAATCAATACAAAATATATAAGAAAAATTATTTTCTAATTTGATTTTAATACAAAAAGTATTTCAAGAAATAAATTTTCTAGGATGGAAGAAAGGATACGACAGTCTCAAGAAATTAGCATTTGCTGCGTCTTTTTTCATGTTTCTCAGCAATTGAAAAGTATCATTATGTATCATTAACTGCAGTAGAGGGTACATCTATTAATTTTTATACGTCATCGGATGCCTAACAATAACATCACAAATTTTTTTTGACCTTTTCGAAGCATGGAACCTTTGTAAATAGAATTTCCAAAGAAGTCAATCGCTGAATGGATGTCATTAGAAAGTTTTTGCCGGAACCAGACGGTTATTGCTTTACTAGAAGATCTGGATAACCGCCAGAACTGACCAAAGTGGCACAGCGAAGACTGCGACGAGAGGCTTCCAAGGGAAAATTATGCTCGAATGACCTTCGTAAACATTTCCTATTTGATGTTAGGTCTCAATGAATTCGTCAAATACATGTACTTGAGGAAGCAAGTCATTCAGTTTTTACGCTTGGCATGAAAATTCACAAGAATTTTTTTTTTTAAAGATCACAAGGTCCAACGCATATTGTGGACAAGAAAAAAGTAACACGGGATAAATCTAAATGGTCTAATGTGTTTTATTTTCAGATAAAAAGAAATTCCTTCTAGATGATCCAGATAGATTGCAAAATTATTGGCATGACCTGAGGAAAGAAGATATTTTTTAAACGGTCATTTGGTCGAGTATCAGTTATTGTTTGGACAGAATTTTCCACCAAAAGGAAGACTGCTTTGGTAATCCTAAATGGAAGACAAAACTCAGAAAAGTATATTAATATGGTAGAAGGACTTTTGCTTTAATTTGCAACTGTTTATCTTAGCTCCAATTTTATTTTAGCGAGTATTCATGTGGAAAAAGGAATTTTCAAGAAAAACTCAGCAAAATCTCCTGATCTAAACCCAGTCGAGAACCTTTGGAGGATATTATATCGACAAGTTTTTGGAAGACAATTCGAGACCAAAGAACCCTTGACTAGATGCATTCATTAATGTTGGCATGAAATTTCAAATCAAGCACCATATCCTCGATTCAAAAAAGTTGTGTAAAACTATTCCAATCCGAAAAGTTTTAAGTCCTTGAACAAACTTCAATTTGCGGAAATTTTTCCACCTTCAAAAATTTATTTCTTGAAGAGTTTTTTTGTGTTTTATATGCTTTTTTAATGTATATTTATATTGATTAATTTTATAGTCCCCAATGTTTAGTATTTGTTGAAAAATTTCCAATTTGAGGGGAGGGCGGGAGTGGCGTATATTAATTTTCTGCCACTGTGGATAATAATTAAAAATACAAAAGGTCAAAATTATTACGACACAAGTTATATGGTTAAGAGTTATTCTTTGATATTTTAATTATTTTTTCATTTAATTTATTTTACGATGAAATCAGATTTAGCTTGACATGGAAAAACATAAGGAAATATTCAAGAATGAACATCCATCTTACTGAACGTTTCGAGAAAGAGAGAATACGACGACATTAAAGCATTGATCTTTTGCTGTGAACTTTCCTATCTTTGGTATTTGAAGCTCGTACGCTTTAGTTGATATTTGTTCAAAAGTACATTCACCGGAAAAAGTCATGATATATACGAGGAAATGCATATTAAGACAAGTGCTACTGATCTAATTATACAAATGGCACATATAACCAAATTAGATTTTATTATTAAATTTCAATTTTAAAATAAACAAGCTTGCGTTGACGCTTATTTAGCTGATCCACAGCTGATGCCAAAATAATAAACTTTATTGGATATCTTCAATGATTAGTTATTGCGTGATTAAAAAATACTTTACTATAAAACATAAAGCTCTTGATTTTTCTTCTATGAAAGCAGGATAGTTTAATTAATGTCCAGATATCTCAGTAATGAATATTTAAATATTAGGTTAGGGTGGAATGTTGATGAGGTAATGTTTTAGTCAAGCTTTAAAAATTTCTAATGTGGGGGACACACGTACTGTTGGTGGAAGTTGTGAATATAATTTACTGCCTGCGATAATGATACTGTTTTTTTTGGTAAGAAAATTTAACAGGAAGTCTTGGAAACTGGGTATTGTTTCGTAGATTATAAGGCCCAGTTGGCTTTGGGGAAAATAAATGTTGAGGGAGTGGGATCTGAATTTTATTGGTCAGTCCTTTGTAGATAAATATTGCTAAATGATACGAATATAATTTGAAAATTGGGAGTATGCCTAATACAGAAAAGAGGTCTGACACCGAGTTAGACTGGAGATATTGTGCTTGCCACTCCCCACAAATCGCACATCCCTGATGTAATGCCTCGTGACTTTTTTCCATTTATTTCCTTGGAAGTCCGACCTGACAGGAATTCGCTGAATTCAATTTAGTGGCTTGAAACGCTTACATCTTCTATGCAACGTGCTTGAAGACAATTGCTATCATCTGGAAGCGGAGTACATGTATTTTGAAAGAGACCATATCTGCTAGATTAATGGAAACGGTTAGGAGTGGTTAATATAGTTGTTGAGCAGGCCAACGAGAATGATTTATGTATGTACATGAAGACTGTGAGTGTACGTAAAGACAACTGTATGTAGAATTACTTCCCAGGTGAAAGTGCAATCGACCTCATCTGGTCGTTCTTTTTGAACCGAATATACCAGAAATTGGACTTTGTTCAATGATTGTAGGAGACTGACTATATGTGACGGATATTTTCAATTTTTTAAACATTAATTGTGAAGAATTGTTACTTATATAATTCTACCAGCAAATCACGAGAACTATCAATGACTGCGTTACCATGGAAATCAGCTGGGTAAAATATAGCCTCGCGCTAAATGAATTACTATTAAATTGGTGGCCTTAAGGGCCTTTTTTTTGCAATGAATGCGAAATTAACTTTCCTCAGAAGAATCGTAATACTTTCTTGTCTGGCATGTTGCTTGATCACATGGTGAGTATGAAAGCGCACTTTAAACAGGAAAAACGAATGATAAATAAAATACCTGTGCAAGAGGCTACGACAGCCACTGATTGGCTGATGAACTTAGGAGAAGTGATCTATTGCAGGAGGAGTGATTCTCATGATTTGTCTGTTGGGCTAAATCATGGTCCTTTAATCTTTTAATTACAGTGGTCAGTTTATTAGAAACACCTCCCTAATACTGTGTTGCGCCACCCCTAGCAGCTATAACAGGACGAATACGCCGTGGCATGGATTCAATTAGCCGCTGGAAGCATTGTTTCGTGATGTTTGTCCATGCGGATGCAACAGCTGCTCCAAGTTGATGCTTATTGGATGGTGGTGGATCCATGCCTCGAATAACCCGGTCCAGCTCATCCCAAAGATGTTCGATTGGGTTCAAATCGGGAGACTGTGGTGGGCAGAGGAGTAAGTTGATTCATTATCGTGCCCCTGGAATCATTCAATGACGATACGAGCCTTGCGACACGGAGCATTGCCCTACTGGAAGTATCCTTTCGATGGGGGAAACGCAGTAGCCATGAAGGGATGAACGTGGTCGGCAACAATGTTCAGGTAGCCCTGACCATTAAAGCGTTGTTCTACAGGTACTGGTGTACCAGGGGGATGCCAGGAAAACATTCCCCAGACCATTACAGAGCCTCCACCAGCCTGAACAGTAGAAACCAGACAGGAGGGGTCCATCGCTTCGTGCTGTTGTCTCCAAATTCTGCGTCGGTCATCTGCATGATGCAATAGGAAACGGGATTCATCCGACCAGCAGACCTTCTTCCAGTCGTCAACGGTCCAGTGTTGGTCATCACGGGCAAATTGCGGTTTTGGGTGGAGACCTAAGGTACCCGGACTGGCCGTCGGCTGTTGTAGCCCATCCTTGCCAATGTACGGCGTGTAGTGCGTTCACAGATGTTATTCTGCGGTCCAGTGTTGTACTCCACGGTTAGTTGACGAGTCGTGACGTTTCTATTCGCACGAACAAGCATTCCTATCCTACACTCACCCCTTGGATCGACGAGTAGTTTGTAACCACAGGATTGTCTCTGGCTGGTTGTTTTTTGGTTGTTTAACCAGTCCTGGTAAACCCTTGAAATGGTTGTTCGTGAAAAGCCTAGAAAACGTGCGGTTTCGGAAATATACTCAGTGCACCTCGTCGGGCACCGACTATCATCCCGCGCTCGAAGTCGCTCAGATCCTTTGTTTTTCCCATAGTGATGGTCAAACCACTTGCAACTGACAGGTGTGTTTTCGCTTTATATTGGTGCCGACTGTAAGGTGACCAACTGATACGTAGTAATTGCTATGCCAACGGATTTGCATAGTCATGGGTGTTCCTAATATTCTGTCCTTTTTTCTCTTCTTGTAAACAGGGTGATTCAAAATTCAATGTACAAATTGTACAAACTTTTAAGAGAGGTAGTATGGGTTATTCTAAGCACAAAAGTTCATATGAACATGGGTCCGAATTTGAATGATAACTGAGATATGAACAGAAATAAAAATGCCGCCACCAAGATCAACAAGTTAATAACTCAGGTTTTATAACACCTAGGATAATGAAATTTGGATGAATAATAGAGTCCATAAAAATGTTTGTACCGTTAAATTTGATCGAATTCCAATGAGTAGTTTCCGAGTTCCGCATTCAACATCGTAACAGTGCTCACATGTGAGTACTAACCAGCACGTGTTACGATGTTGACTGCGTAACTCGGAAACTAGTCGTTGGAATTCGATCAAACTTTAACGGTATACAGAGTTTTATGTACCCTATTATTCCTCCATAACTCATTATTCTAGAGATATTATAATTCATTATTGCAGAACCTGAGTTATTAACTTGTTGATCTTGGTAGTAGCATTTTTATTTCTGTTCATATCTCAGTTATCGTTCAAATTCGGAGCCATGTTCATATGAACTTTTTTGCTTAGAGTAACCCATACTACCTCCCCTAAAAGTTTGTACAGTACATTGAGTTTTGAATCATCCTGTATATATCTATTCGCACCACTGTTGAATGAAAAGATCTTAGTGCAACAATGAACTCAACAATGATCTGGTTCAACAAAATTTCCCTAATATTTATTCTGAATGGATGGCAGTACTAAAAACAATATTGGCAGCATTGTTAAAGTCAAATGCTTTAATGAATCAGGTGACTACTAGAAACAAGTATTGTGATCTGGTGTAACGAATATTGAGTTATTTAGTCATAATTTTACGAGGTATGTTTGGGGAGAAAAGAACGAAGCTCATCTAGAAAAAACATCGTCCCAACTGTGGTGGTTCTGTTCTTTAATGAGGCTGATTTGTTAGTATTGGATCAGGAGACCTAGTATCATAACTTATCAACTTTTATTTTTACTAATCATCAATAGATTGCCTAAAACTCATGCCGGTTTGTCTCTTTTATGAATTTTTCAATATGTGAATTTCTTGAAAATGAAGGAAAAACTTCTTACCACAAAAGAAATTTTCACCTGGCTTTCAATATTTTGGATGTTCATTTATGGTATGAAGTTTTTTCCTTCATATACAGGCAATTCCACGCCACAGTTCCTTCTTATATTTTCATGTGCATTTCTTATTAAATGAGATCAAAAATGCAGATAAATTCAATTGCTTCTTGTTTTGAATTGATAAGGTAATACGCGGAAGCCGGAAATATGGAAACGCCTGACTGCGCTTTTACCTTTGCATGCAAGTAAATGAACGAAAATTGACCACGGAATTGTTTGTACAGGGTGGCCCTGATTAATATATACAATCTTTGAAAGCGCCGTGTGCGCGTCACGCGCGACTGACGCAATTCAAATTGAGCGCGTTATGTGAGCAAGGGGATGGGAAAAAGGCGAGAATCATGAGGATCGTCCATATCAAGATGGCGGCGCAGCGATTGAGTCTGGAAGAGAAGGTAGATTGTGTGAGGTTGTACTCAGCGACCAACAATTACTCAGAAGTGAAACGTCGTATGGCAGCTAAGTTTGGGACACCCGGACCTTCGTTGATAACGTTCAAGAACGTAAACAAGAAGTTTGATGAAACTGGCAGCGTTGAAGAGCGTAAACGCAGTAGACCCAAGACCATTGTTACCAGAGATCCTTATTCCTAACGAGATGCGACAATCCGTATATGCGAAATGGTTCGCGCAGGTTAGTTGCGAGGGTGTTGCCAGATGGCGCTGTAGGTCTTGATGATATCTGACTTCATCAAAACGTCTTCAGAGTACTGGAAGCAGACGACAATGGCGACAAGGCAGAGATTTTAAATGTTTAAAATACGACATGTCCCTTAAATAGGGAAAATTATTTAAATTAAATCAAAAATTAAAGAAAGTAAGAAAGAAATTAAAAAGAGTTCATTTCTATTTAATTAATAAAAGAAGTATTGTTAGTCGGCCATGGTTAGTTACAAGATATCGACACTTGCGAATGCTCACCTGCCATTTGAGCGTTTGTTACGAGAGGGCGCCACGGGTATTTTTGCCATATCAAGTTTGCTATGGGAATTTTGCTTGTTGTCGCATCTCGTTAGGATTAAGGATCTCTGATTGTTACTGATGCCAACAAAGTGCGCCTGCAAAATGAGTTGGCCAGTTGTCAAGAAAAGGACAAGTCGTAAAGGCGGCTATCTGCTCGGTTAGACATTTCTCGAGTATTCAAAGAATCCTGAAGGACCTGAAACTGAGGCCATATCATCCTCGCTTAACAAATCACTTGCTCGAAGATGATCCCGACAGGCGATTGGAGTTTGCCGAAACTTGGCTTGCAATGCTGGAGGACGATCCTGAGTTAGCACGCCATGTGGAATGGAGCGATGAGGCAAAATTTCACGTCTCAGGATATGTGAACCGCCACAACTGCGTGTATTGGCGTGCAACCAATCCACACATTGAATTAGAGGTAGACAACCAGAGCCCTGGTGTCATGGTGTGGGCCGGCGTAAGTTAAGATGGACTGCTCGGCCCGTTTTTCTTTGAGGACTGCTACCGTTTTTCTCGGCGTAAGTTATGATGGACTGCTACCGTGACCTTCTGGTGAACACTGTGTATCCCCTATTGACGCAACGCGATGATTTTGACACCATGTGGTTGCAGCAGGATGGGGCACCACCGCATTATGCTCTCACTGTGCGGAGTTGGTTGGATCAAACATTTCCAGGTCGGTGGATCGGCAGACGCGGTCCAGTCGAGTGGCCCCCCCAGATCACCCGATTTGACCCCACTCGATTTTTGGTTATGGGGATATCTCAAGGACAAGGTCTACCGCCATAGGATCCATAACATTCCAGATCTTCGGGAAGCAATAACGGAGGAATTTCGCAAAATTCCCCTAGACATGTACAAGAAGGCTTGTGACAACGTGAAGTTGCGACTGGAAGCTTGCATCGCCATGGAGGGCCGCATGGTGGACCACTCCATGGAAAACAGAGTGTGACTCTCTTCTTCGATCCTTTGACAATGTATTCCACCATAGTTACATGCAGGTATTAAAATACTTAAGGCATACGGCCTTGTTACAAATTGTATATATTAATCTGGGCCATCCTGTAGAGTGATAAAATTCATTCTTATCTTTGCAGAACAATAAACATTCAAAACTGCCAAATCTAGGTTATAGAGAATCTCCACGTTTTACAGCAAATTACTTTGTCTCTTCTAAGTTCTTCAAAGAAAATTTGAAGCTTAGTCACTATGTTTATCCTCCAGCCATTATGCATAACACTTGGTCCAATGGCTTCATATACCTGGGTAAGGTTTTCGCCTGGCTGAAATGGAAGACAAAATCGAACATCATGTGCAGAACATTCCTGCAAATCGATTTCATTCCATTCTAGGGAATATTGATGAACTCAAATGCTCATGTTGATCTCCTTCTCAGCTCCGTGCAGCATCCGTCGACTGTATTTCTTATGAGTAAGTAAACATTTCCTGACCTTTCGATTTTTTTCTAATAAACGTTTTCCAGCTAACACTTTATGGGAGATTTACAGTATGTTCACAGTGTGCAAATTAATGTGAACAAGAGAGAATTTCTTGGTATTTTTATTGAAACATGAAAAATTATTACAATACTAGAAGAGGTACCCGGCGTTGCCCGGGATTATTACGCTTGGGATGTAAACAGAACAATCTCAAAAATTAAAATAAATTTTGCAATATCTTAAAAATAAACCCATGAAAATGCTTAGAATTAATACAGTAAAAATTCTTAATGAAAATTCGAAAAAAAGGCACACAATGGCTGGACCTCTCCAATAATTTCTTACTCACGTAATCTTACCTCAGATGTATACTTAGTGTTGTTGCAATTTCCACTCTTCTCTCGATGTGTTGAAGCAAAACTTGGCCATTCATCACTTTGTGCAGTCTAGCGCTCGCCGATTCTTCTATTTACTTGCTTCCCATTTGCTCATTACATCACGGAGCTAACTGTCGTCTTTACACTCTTTCTCAATAGTTTGCTAACTCTCCATTATCTCCATTTACTGATCATTTTTAAAGATTTTCAAGAAATTGTTAAGTACTAAGAACTCTCTTTTCTAAGAAAAACCTGAATAACAGGAATTCTATGCATTGTTACAAATTGAAACTTATCCATATTGCATCATCATTTTATGTTCATTGTTATAATTCTTGGAAAGGATTGCTTTATCATTGCATCATCATTTTGAGCTCATTGTTATTGGTGAATTGCGTGTTGAAACCATTGTTGATACCTATTGTTGCACAAACTTTTATTTGCATTGTTGGTCATGAGATATATATTGTTGGTCCGTGCAGAGTGTTTGTGAATTGCGTGTTGATACCATTGTTGCAAAAACTTTGTCTTGCATTGTTGGTCATGCGATATTTCTCATTAATATGCCCTGCCATAACCATGAATATCGATTTTATATCAATAATTATTATTTTTTCGAAATCTGAAGTAGACAGTGACCTTCCTCATGCTTTGAAGGTCATGTATGCGAAATTTCATCAAGATCGGAATAAAACTGTAGATTTGTATAAAAAACGTACCCACAGACCCACAGACAAACATCCTTCTTTATATATATAGAAGATTAGATGGATCCCGTCAAAATTTGACGATAAACAACCCATCTTATTATTAATCTCCATCTCCTTAATTAAAAAATGTATATATTTAAGTTCCAAGGGTGACTCTTTCTATATATTTAAGTTCCAAAGGAACAAGATCTTGTTGGAAAATGCCTTGTCCCGTTGGCCACTGTTTCTTCAGCTTAGGAATAACTTTTCTTTTAATCACTTCAATATATTTGTCGGAATTCATCATTCCATCAACTGGCAATAGTGATCCTGGCCCATGAACAGAAAAGCACCTTCAAAATATTTTCTTAACCGATGTGTTTAGGAGACAGTTTGTCGCTGTGTGATTTCTTGACGTAGCGAGACCTCAGACCTTAGCACCACGAAATGGGTTTCATCTGAAAAAAGACGTTTTCCCATTGTTTTCACCCCATTTTTCATATTTTCTTGCCCACGACAGTCTCTTTTTCATCATTGACTTAGAAGTTGTTTTTTTATGAGGACGGCCTTACGACCAGGTTCTAGTAGCCGGCCCTTTGGTCTCTTACCTACCGGCTTGGAAAAAAGCAATCCTCTAGGAGACTAGTTTGTGACATCTGTATCATGTGGTCATATCAACGCAACTGACGTGAGACCTCTCAATGCGGAGAAGTAGCGGCTTAACACCTAAAGACCCCTTATTGTGCTGCTGTAACGCCTGCCACACATCTTAGGAATCTCATTTTGGCTGCTTGTACCCGCGATCGCACTCTTTTGGTCATTATCCAAGATTCGTGACCATAGGTGAGAATGGGGGCAAAGATAGATTTGAAAACAGAGAGCTTGGCTTTGTTCCCCAACTCACGTTACCACGGACGCCACGGACACAGCTTACTACACCGATCCGAGCATCCAATTCGTGAATGCAGTCCCGAGATATTTGAACTTTTTCAGCTGTCTCAATGGGGCTCCCCTAACATGGAAACAACTTCATGCAAAAAAAGGCATTTTAATTTTGATTTTTTCCGCTCAAATTTAAATTTTTGTTTTTATTCCGTTCAAACAGACAAACTGAATAAATGAATCCGTTCTGTGTATAAATTCAGGATTTTCTATTAATTTTTATTCGCTGATGAAGGTGTCATTGCCATCGAAATGTATATCCGAATCCTTATATTAATTCTTTATGGATTTGTGGTTTATTCTTCCTTTTTATTCTACAGTGTCTACAGTTTCAAGGCATTTTTTTAATTGTTATTAGTAGACTAAACAAAATAACGATTGACCGGAAAGATTAAAGTGCATTCGTGTCGCTGATTTGTCTTCATTTTTCCAGACAAAATAGGAGCTATAGTCTCCATTTGTTCTCAATTTTTAATTCCATTGGTTCGGGTCTCTTCTACCGAAAATGACATTGAGAGTTATCATTTCTAGATTACTCGACGACGAGCGCACCTATTGTTCTGTTAATGGAGACATTCGTTAGCAGTCATCTTCTCTTTTGAACAACAAAAGATGAAAACTTCGTATAATAAAGGGGAAAAGGATGTGGCGACAAAACTTCGTTTAATTCACGTGCCGATCTTTATGGAAGACGGGCTCATAAGTAGATCAAACCTATAATTATCAATACGAGGACAAAAAAAGATATTCATAAACAGATTCGCGACAATTTATCTTCCTGTATTATATAATATTAGAATTATATAATCTTGATCAACATAGTAGAGAAGTTAAAGTTTTATGATAACGACTGGCTACTCAAAAATTTCATTCATCTAAAATAACAGCGTTAATAGTCTATATGATTTATTACTATGACAGAGGAGTCCTAATTTAGACGAAATATTTAAGGTTAGCATTCGTGGCTTGTCTGCTAGGATGATTATGTAACGATTATTATGACTCGTTCCATTCATTACCCGTTTCATTCCTCGTTCCGATTCATTCCACAATCGACGTTTTTACCCGCCATTCATCGAAAGCCTTTCAAAATAGGAAGTACAGTATTCAGTTTTTAGCTATTTATTTACTTTAGGTAGGAGAAAATTTTATTCATTCTTAGTATCATAGCGAATAGAATAAATAAGTGTGATTACTCTCGTATTAAGCAATGCTAAAAATCAGGCGAGCGGCGGATGTGCGAAATAAGAGCGCTGCTGTCGATTTCGACCTATAGCTCTAGATTAGGAAAGTACGGCAAACCTTTTCCGCTGATTGGTTGAACGGCTGTCACTTGAATTTCTCAGCCATTGTTGGCCCAAACGTAGCGATAGATACCATTGAGATGCATGTGGAAGATGCAATTTAGATTAAAATTTTAATGAAATATTCGTTGATTGATCCTAAATTTTAATCCGAATAAGCAAAATTTCAGGATCCTTCAATCTATGCTCCTTGGAGATTAATAAATTCGTCAAAATATCCGAAGAAGTAATAAGATGCAAGTACGTTTATATTATAACTTTACCGAATGTTATAGAAATATTGCATTCTGCAATTCTCAGACGATCAGAAAATAAAATTTTTTGTTGATTATAGTTCTTTTTAAGAAAATGCAATTCAATATAACAAGGTTAAACTGTCTGTGAAATGTGGAGGCATAACTTGAAATAAAACGTACATGTTATTTTCATCTTATTTTAGCGAAGTTAATTATCACTCATCAGTAAACTTGAATATAACGTATGAAATTGAATAACGAAAAAAAAAAAAAAAAATAGAAGATTTTAACTATAAGTTTTTGGTAGATTTTTTACGTCAATGTTATAAACCTCCATAAATGAACAAATTTCAAAATACATTGCATGTGTAGTCATTTTTTTTGTAAACAAACGGATAGTTCATCCAAATCATAATTTTTAAAATATTCTATAAAAATATAATTATTAAAGTAATTTTTATATTTAAATCAAAAACTTTAATTTAATAGCTCCTATTTTATTAAATTATATTTGACATTTTTTATAATTATAATTATACTTTTTTTAATAATTTAATAATTTTTATAATTTAATAAAATTAAAATTGGTAAAGTGAAATTTTTGATATAAATATAAAAATTAATTTGATAAAAGTTTATTAAGTTATATTTTAATAAAAATTTATAAAATTATATTTTGATAAATAAAATACAAAAACTACACACAATGTATTTTAAAATTTATTAATTACATGTAAATCGTTTCTTAAGGATAAATAAATAAAAGTGAAAATAAACTAAAAACTTAATCTGGTTATCATTAAATTGCCTCAACGTTATCATTATTTATACGTAAAGAATTATAATTGAAAACAAAATTTAAAGAAAAATCAATAGTTACAAAATTTACTGATTGTCAGGCTACATTTCCAGACGATAATAATAAGGAAATTTGCGAAAATGATGCATTTAAGCCGAATTTTAGAGGAAGCGTAACTGACTTGATAGGGCCAACTGGGCCAACAATGGCGGATTTTGCAGCAGACGACGAAGTTTGCCGTACTTTCCTAATCTAGAGCTTTATTTCGACCAACTTCGTAGCGTTTTTTTGCTGGCTGCAAATGGGAATTTCACGTTTCGTGTTCAGTTTCTGTCGTATATTTTATTGTTTCACTATTTATACGTGATAAGCTTCTTATGTGTTAATAGTGTAATTTCCTATCGTTTGTTATGTTTAAAACAGTATTTTTACTCGTATTTTAAAAAATTTACTCGTTATATTTACTCGTGCACGAAATGTCTGACTATCGCGGTCGTTGTAAAGATCACCAGAATTAGGCCCTTTTAGAGTTGGAACAGATTCGAGTTTCAATGAATTTCGTTTTAATTTTCAGTGAATTTAAAACTACAGGATTATAGAAAAAGCAAGACACTTCGAAATCAACTGATCACACGATGCTTTTCGTATTTGGATACAAAGTCTTCGCTGGCTAAAGGTAATCCGCTGCTTCTTAATAGATTCTGATTGTATAAATATATGAAACGTGAAGTTTCTATCGGATTTCTTATTTACACATCCAAAGAGAGAACAAGTTAAAGGCATTCTGATAGCAAAAAGGCAAGCAAACTCTTGCGTTATGTAGAATCGAAACTAAGCTAGAAATGACTTCTTGTTCCGCTGGTTCTCCTGAGGGGACGACAGGGCCAATTTTTGAATTGTTCAATCTATCGAGGCGTTTTTCTTAATAAAATATTAGGATAAATCGAAAATTTTTGAATGATATATTACTCTGGATGCAAAAAAAAAATAAACTTTTCCAATTTTTTCCGTGGAGTTTACCTTTAAGAAACAGTAAATAAACAGTAAGAATAAAAAAAGAACTCGTGTTTGAAAATTAATTCTTAAAACTGCTGTTAACGTTTCATCCTTTTCCTTGTAAGCGAATACTAAAAACCTGCGACTCGCTGGTCGAAAACGCACGCAATGACATCATGCGGATGCGCCAGAAAACTACGCAAGTAATCACGCTTACTATTCTATTCGTTAAGGTATATATGATATTTTAAAACATTAAAACGTAATTAAAAACGGATTTTTAAAGTTTAGCTTGCCTAAAAGAAATAATGAAAAATACAGGGCAAACCAAAATGATGGACCCGATTTCAGAAGTTTACTTAGTGAAATCTATTGAACATATGGTATTGTGAGATCAAGAGCTCATAAGGGTGGTCAGGTGACTTTTCCGCTTCGAGGCCTGTCTTTCTCGTTGGCCTCGCTGGTCTAGGAGTGACGTCACAGTTACTTCGTTTGCAAATTTTCTCGCTAGATGGTAGCACCGCATAAACAATCCTTGTTATTATTTTATTATCCTTGGGCATAACGACAAAGTACAACTACAGTGGCTAGAAGAAGATAGTGTGTTTTTCTTTAGTGGCGGCGTGGTCCGTCGATGATGACGCGGATAGATGGCGAGCGCATCAGCATGTTTGCTAATGACTTTTTAGGACTAGAATAATATTGCAGATTAATTTATGATTAATTTTTAAATGTTATTTTATGAATAAAGTCATTATTAAATACTCTGCATAAATTCTTTGTTTAATAATTAAGTAGTGAATAATTAAAAAAATGGGAATGGCAAATATGAATAAATGCCGCGTTTAATTTCTCTATCATTAAAAATAGAACTAATTACTGTAATTGAAAAAAAAGAAAATAAAATATAAACGCAGTTTGAGCGAAAACATACATTTCTTTTATTTTTATATGGAATAGTAAAAACAGAACGGGAATACTAAATATTGTTTTGATGTTGCTTTATTAATTCCTACACCAATCTCCGCAGTTTCAAGAGGTTTTGCTTACGTTTAATCATATCCCTCGACTTATTTATGCTTTTAACATAAAAGTGCATTCTAGTTAAAATATAAAACTTCAAAATTCTTGCTGTTAGTTTTCTGGAATGAGCCAAGCATCCCACCCAAGCAATGCGTGTACGGTTTAGACACTGAAATATATCATCAATACTATCCCTATGAATTTTGGATATGCTGAAACAATGGGTGAACATATTTTCTAGATTCTGAATAAAGGAAAATAAAGTAGATATAGGATACAACAGGCCTTCTTTGTCCATATGTACAGTAAGAGAAGAATTGCTGCAGGCAGCTACATCTGAGTTAGTTTTGGTAAAAAGCAAGTTTTTACATTCTTCACATTTTGTGTTCAATGTAGTATATAAGCCTATGATCACTACGTTTTGTTGCATAGCTGTATTCATGCAGTAAATCTTCGGAACCATCTAACAGAACCGCAGCTTCATTCAGTTCCCCACTGTTCACGACCAAGTCAATTTTTTGCATAAGTTCTAATTTTGCAGACGGTTCTAAGGATTCATCTTGTACACTGAGAAGTGAGTTGACAACTTCTTCAGACACATTTGTATTGCTTGGAGGTGTTGCTAAGGTATAAAATGACAAACATGACACTGCAGTTAAAAATTCTGCGGCAGTAGGGTGGTCATTGCAACCATTGAATTGTCGAATGATTCCAAATAAATTTTCTGTGCTATCTTGGCTTAGTCGGGATGTGAGAATATATCTCAACTTTAAAGATGTCATATATTCTGATAGGTACTGAGTACTGTTGAGAGTTACTTTTAAGCCTAAGCTTGTACTAGGACTCAAAAAACCCCCCTTTTTCTCACATTTTGTTTCCCAAGCTTCCATGAAAGCCAAAAAAGATTTTATTTTGTCAATATTCTTGGAATTATAACGAAGTGCAGTTAAAGGAGTACGGAAGGTCATGATTTCAATGCGTTCTTTAACTTTACTAATGAAACCAATGATTGCTTTTGTACAACCTATTCCATACTGTTCCTCTATTTCTCTCTGCATTTCATCACTAAAAAACTGGAAAGCGTAATTAACACGCCTCTTCTGGAATGCATTTGGGTGGATATGAGCAAGTGTTATTTTGGGCATTGCTTTGAGCGTCACACCGAAAGGCAGCATCCATGTATTCAACTCTTACTTCCCCCTCAGGTGTTTGATATGCCTTGGTCACAAGCATATTCCTCAAGCACTTAATTAAGTGAGGGAAATTAGAGATGAATGACAAAAACCTGCTGCTATCAAAGGGATGTGTAACCTTGCATTTCTTCGCATTAATCCCAAATTGTTGCCACATATTTCGGTTCCACGTAGCACCGTCACATGTTACAAAATCGACAAAGAGGCCAGCCTTTTCGGCCAGGATGATTGCTTCGGTAATTATTATGGCTAGCAAATCTCCTTTTACTAGTAAACACTGCAAGAATTTGCTGCCAGTCTCCCATGAATGGTTTGAATGTGATTACCATACCATGATCACATGGCGCATTCTTGAGGTGTTCTGGTGTAAACTGGCCTAAATCTACAAAACCGTCAACTTTTCCAGATGCTGAGTCAAAATTCACTGATTTTCATTTCATCGACTGAAATTCCACCATGTCTGCTTAATGTGTCCATTGTTTTAGTTTTTTCTTTCTACACCACAAAAATGCGTTCATTGAAACCGAACTGCGACTTATATGCAAGCAAATATTTTCGTAAACAAGAGCGACTAGGCAATACCAATATATTATTTCTGCGGATGTATTCGTACAACTTCGGACTTCTCATTCTCATCAAAATACACTCCAAAATCCAACTTTTTTCATATGCCATTCCTTTGGTACTTTTTCTTGAAGCAGCTTTAAAACATTCCCGAACACAAAGTTGTTGTTTCGGAGGTAGGTGAGAAATCTTTATCTCTATAATCTCTGCATCTAATGCACTGTTCGCAGCTTTCAGTGTCTCAACTTGGCATTCTACTTTAGACAGTTTCCTCTTTAATATTTTAAGAATGCGTGCAGTTTTCCTGTGTGTATTCGCAGATTTGCAACAATCTTTCAATTTTTGCCGTCTCAATCTGGACTGTTGATTCAGAATAAATTTATGCAGATACTTACAGTGCTTGCAAGCCTCTCCCTCTTGTTCGACAAATCCCGAACAATTTTTGTGCAAAACCAGATTTTCTGGTGAAAATATTCTGGCTGAGCTTGGAATTTTCACGCCATCTGTTACACTTCGTGCTCCATTACATAGTTTACGATCCTGAAGTTTTTGCAGTTTCTCCTCGACATATTCAGCTGCGATGTCAACTGTCTCTATTAATTTGTTTCTCGCATAAACTGTTGCTGAGATCTCACTGTCAGACTTGATTTGTAAGGTCATACACTTGCGTGCACCAACACTCAACAACGTATCAATTGTATTTATACTGGATATTGTAAAATAAAACACATCATTTTTTATACGTACTGTCCACTTATCTGAAGGTAAATTTATGTCTTTCAGTAATTTCATTATGTTCCTCTGCTCAGATTTAACATTTTCACCTTTTGTCATAATTTCATTGCTCTTATTGAACATGGTCTCATCACAGCTTTTCGATGGCTTTTTGTTGACAGGCTCGTAAACTGACTGATAAGTAGGCTTACGTTTTCTTTCCTTTGGCAATGGCTTGCTCAGATATTTTGGAAGGGTCGGAAAAATCATCGGAACGGCGTCTGTTGGCTTATCCCTAGGTTTGAGCACTGTCTCCCCATTAATAACATGGATAAAGTTTTTAATAATGTGCTGATCGTGAAAATGCAATTCACATATCCTACGGTATATCTTACGTATCCGAACGATTTAAAATTCAATTTTTAAAGTGTTATCTGAATATTTATAAGAGGCGCCCACAGCTTCCTCAATTTCAAGCACTTTATTTCGTGATCTGCCGAAAACCGAATCATAGATTTTTATCCATAATTTCTGATGTGTAGCCGCTTGGACATCCTGAACTTGGTTCATTACTAATGGTGCGTGCGTCCATGCTTGCCTTCCAAAATCCAAAAGCTCACGGTAGAAAATCATGGGCGTAGCAGGATTTATGTACGGGGTGGGGGCTTGGGAAGCACGATGCCCCCTTTGTGAGAAAATTATGTGGCTCACAAAATACCAGCTTCATCTTTGCAGAATAAAGCCAATACCAATACTCCCGTCGTGCCTATTTTAATTTATTTTATTTTATTTATTTATTTATTTATTTAAAGAAAGTTTAATACAACTGTAACCCCTAGAACGACTTGTGAGACCAAAGGGGATACAAAAAATATATACAATACAAAAGGTTAAAAATGGTTAGTTTACTTAAACCTAAATTGGGTTAGATAACCATAATTTGACAAATAATTATCTTATATTAATATAGTAGACTTTGCTAATTCTGGGCATTGTCAAAATAAACAAAAACAAAATGCAATATCAGTAGAACCTTGTTAGTAATTTGACCCTAAAAACTCGTTAATTTGACCTGTCAAACTTAAAGCTAAACAATTACTGAAATTAAACAACGAAGTAAAATATTCATATTAGTTTAAATTATGTAATTGGTGGAGGGTAATTCATTATGTAATTTTTTAAGTTGTCTCTAAACTTTGGAAGTACAGCTATCTCTCGGATTTCGTTTGGTAACTACGCCCAAGAATTGATAAACAGTTATTACGATAATTTCTAGTGGTCTTAGGTAAATATATATTTCTAAACTGACGTGTAGGGTAATTATGTGAAGTTCTTAGACTCATAGAAGACAAGGGGGTGACAATATTAATATAGAGTTTAATGCTTTGTAGACAAAGGTGCATATCTGTAATTTTATCAACTGATTAACTGTTAGCAACTTACAGATTTTGAAGTACGAAGAGACTGCGGTGCCTGTCGGTACATTTAGTAGCACTCGCATAAACCACTTTTGCAATCTCAAAATTCGTAGAAGGTTACCCGATGTTGTAGTGCTCCAAAACAGTATACCGTAACATAAACTGGATTGTATCCATGTATAATATAATAGTATTAAGATCTTACGAGGTAAATAACGTAACTTTGAGATTAGTTCCATTTGGCAGTTTACTTTAAACATTAGGGCTTCGATATGCTTATCCCATGTTAAATTATGTTGTAATATTAGACCTAGATATTAAAAGGAATCCACCTGGATTATTGACTTGCCATTATATAAAACCACAGGATTTTGAGGTACCAGCTTCTTATTCTTTTGGAAAAATATCATAAATTTAGTTTTTGAGGTATTAACTTTGATGTTATTTGATGCCGACCATGTGGCTAATTCTAATGACGCCATATTCAACTGTGAGACGAACTCCGCAGGATTTTTATGAGCGGTCAACAGTACCACATCATCAGCGTACATAATGACCTTAGTATGTACAAATTTAGTGGGGAGGTCATTTATTAAAAGGACGAATAGAATAAGTGACAGGATTGATCCCTGTGGTACTCCGTGATTTCTAGTAACTTGTGGTGAATAATAATAATTATTAACTGGAGTTACGTCTCCAAGCATAGGTAATGATTTTTCAATTGAAAAATGGAAGAAAAAATTTAATCTTGTGATGACTCAATACTTTCATACCTCATGAAATATTTTCTATCATACAAGAAACTTGAAAGCCAATTAATCAAGTATTTGCAAGAGGAGATTAAGGAAGTCATTAATTCCTGGTTGATGTATTTATATATGTATAACTTTATTCAAGTTGATTTGGTCCATTCTGGATTTGATTCCGTTGCATTTTTTTTTTCTCCATATAAAAATATTTCATGACCACAGGAATTTCATTTTTATTGAAAACACACTAAAGTTATTTCTCCTAATGTGCTCTTGCTGAATGCTTATCAAAACCAAACTACCTGATCGATAGATTTGACTTTAGCCTTCGATTCAAGTGAAAGTGTTGCTAAAACAATATTTGCAAAAGAACTGCCAGCTATCGGGGATTTTGAAAACCTTTCAATATATCTTGTGTAGTTAAGTTAAATAATTAAAAGAAAAAAGAAAATGTAACGGAACAGATGAAAAAAAACCAAACAGTCTAATGAATGAAAAAAGGCAAAACTCATAACATAATATTGGGAATCCGTAAAATTTACAGATGACATGATAGAGTTGGGTGTGATATTATTTTCTTCATGATTTGTGTTCTTCAGACCTGTTTTCCTATGAATTTAGTTTTCCTTCTATGATAGTGGATACAGGTCAAAAATTTTTTAAAGAAAAAAATATATTGAGCAATAACAGGTAATGATTAATGTGGGAGCTAATATCAGACTAAATGAACATATCGTTCAAGATATACGTCACGCTGTTTTTGGCATTTTCAACCCCCCCCCGTCCCCCATGTCACACGGTTTTACATTTTCCATACCCTTTTTCCATTTCCTTACCCCATTTTCTAACGAATTTCATTTATTTGCACACCCAAACACACCCAAAGTAGATGGGAGTTACACAGTCAAAGGTCTATGGGCCCTTCATGTTTGCCGAGGGGACTATCAATGGTACCGTGTACCTCGACATGCTGGAGCAATTCCTGGAGCCACAATTGCGAGATGAAGGATTTAAGATACCGTTGTGTTCCATCAGGATGGGGTACTATCCCATTTGGCCAATATCGTTCGGGAATAACTGAATCACGCATTCCCAGGCAGATGGATTGGTCAGGGCTCGCCAAGACTGTGGGCTCCAGTCCTCAGATTTGACCCCCATGATTTCTTTGCGTGGGGTTTTATCAAGTCCAAGGTGTACCAGGTCAGGATTACGCACCACTGCACAGCTGAAACAACGGATTACAGCCGCGGTGGAGGACATTACACCGCAATGTTTTCCGGGCCACGGTGGAACGCTGGGAGCTGTGCCGGGATGTGCAAGGGGGACACATTGAAATTTACTAAGAATGTATTCTGGTATGATATCTGGTTGATGGATACTGCAATTGCTGCAATAAAACGGAGTTTTCACCAAAATGTATAGTGACTTTATAATCACCCTGTATAATGAAATTTCAGGCTTTTGCCTAAGTGTTAACAATTACGATTTTTGAAATTGGAAAATTTAACTATCC
>JAHWFO010051674.1:0-14299 GCA_023313115.1 Rhysida immarginata | reverse complement strand
GCACTAGTTAATGTTAAGTCTGGTTCGAATTGTGAGTGCCCACGAGTGATTTATTGATTCAGCATCATTGAGCTTTTCCTTCCCTGTAGCATCAGAAAGTCCCTGCACATATTCCTCAATAAAAAAGCTTTATCTACCCAATTATTTTCAAATCATTCGATTCTTTAAGGCAAAAGTTGCATTTGTGTTTGTGTTATTTGTTA
The DNA here is from genome assembly GCA_023313115.1 of Rhysida immarginata. Taxonomy (NCBI): domain Eukaryota; kingdom Metazoa; phylum Arthropoda; class Chilopoda; order Scolopendromorpha; family Scolopendridae; genus Rhysida; species Rhysida immarginata. The sequence goes on along the minus strand of JAHWFO010051674.1, from coordinate 14,096 downwards.
AACAAAAAAAAATCATAAAAAAAAGACATGGATGCTTGTTCGTAGATTACCTATTTAATTGTCCATACTAAACATAAGATAAATAGTGTATATAAATGAACCAAAATCGGATTTTTTTATTCTTACCCAAATTTTTAATAAGAATTAGAATTTTTAATCCTTTATTGGTTAAAGGAACGTTGAAGAAAGCACATAAATATGGAAATAGTGACAAGCTCGGAGGAACATTTGAAATCTCGTAGGAAGATATGATACGAGAAAAGCAAAATGAAACTTACAAATATTTGAAGTCGATAGGCTTTCGAAAATAATCAGACAACCATATGTGCAAATAAAAAATAACTTTTCAAAAAATTCGAAAGTTGCTATTAAAGAATTTAGGCTTATTAATATTACATTATAAGGGTAAACCGTGGGATGTACATTGCCACAGTCATTCAGAAGCGATGACTGCAAAGTGTAAGTGAACGTTCCAAAAGCAAATGTGCATTTTATTATTTTGAGAAAATGGAATACCAACTACAGTCTTTCAATGTAAAAAAAGAGCATAGGAGAACATTCCTTATAGAAAATGGCAATCCATATTCATCTTTTCCTGGGGTCTCCAAGTGGGTTCGTTTGGCAATTCAAAATCTCATATGAACCCCCTTCGTGTATCCACAAATGCTCATCCGTGGATTTTCATATATGATAAGAATGCTCATGAAAAAAGGACTAGTACCTAAGTCCTTAAAACACGAAGGCAGGCTCTAGATCATTAGTAAACAAAGAAATATCCCCCCTACTCTTTGAAGAAAATGAATTTCTGGATATGGTGAATTCATAATGAATGATTCCTACCAGGGTATGATGGCCGTTAAGAGATGATTGTGATGATACGAGAATGGCTCATTTGGAATAGTTTAGGCTAAGACTTAACCCGTTTGGTGTACTGCCAAATTCAAAAAACTACTGTATTCCAGATGTTTTGGAATGTCTGTATACTGTACATGTCAAAACATCAATTGTCCATGATCTCATCTTTGCATGAAAAAAGAGAGTATGGTGCCAACCGACCTTCATGTATCGCCAAAACTTGGTCTATTAAATTTTTTAATCAATCTTCACAATTTGTGAAAATTCAAAAATGTTTTATTTTATCAAAATACTTTCTAAGTGATCAGAAAGTGTATTTGGAAAACTTTCTATCGGATGCGATTACTTCCGTGTAGTATTACTGCAGATTACTTAATCTATACTTAATTTAAAACGGTCTTTGTAGTTCCCATTAACGTTGCGTAATGTGAACTTGTCATAACAATTATCATTGCTATCGTCTGGATTGAAAAGGATGCCATTCTGTAAATCTAATCGCTCTAATTTTAATTAATATTTGAACCGGAATCCACTGTAAAGTTTTGCAACAAACCCCATATCTCAACGATTAAATGAGCATATTCAAACTCAAGAAATATCCATAGTTTCTGGTTCTTAAGACATATAACCGTAAGGGTGAAAGCATATGCGGATGTGGGGGAGGGATTAAAAAGAAAGGGAGGGCATTGGCTCCCCTTCTTGGTTTGATAAATGTAGCCTACTTAAATTTGTTAACACTAAAGACTACCCCTTCTATCTTTCCATATTGACTCACTGTGAAAAGCCAGTCACTGAATTTTAAGTAACCTGAAAAGCAATGCAGAATAATGAACATCATATCATATTAAGAGATGAAATATATACCTTGATACAAGTACGATAATCACTTTAAAATTCTACTGATACTCTTTTCAACATTCGATTTTTCTATAAATATCTATCTTTTTGGGTAATCTACAGATAATCCCCATTCAAAACAACCGAGGAATTCTCGAAAAACCGCGTGTAACGAAATTCATGTTAAACGCGGGGAAATATTATTCATGTTCTGGCGTCTTTTTGGATATATCTTGCATGACTTTTATTTCCACAAAATTATACAAAATGTAAGAAATTCGATTCTCTGTCAATGGAATATACACGGAAATTCTTGAATGCTTCTATCAGTTCATGAAATAGAGTACAAATTATTGTAACTTTAAATGCATATTTATTCCAAATTAATGCGCTCTATGGTTCCCAAAATCTAATTAAATCTATCAACTATCTTAATCGTTTGCACGACAGTAGATCGCCATAGACGACACATTCAAACATCACTTATAAATTCGAATTTTAATCGTACGGATATTTAAATTATACCCTGGATAAAGAAAATCCTAATGTTGCTATATGTACGTTCACGTTGACGGTATCTGTCCTAAAACTCTTGCGAGAGCTTTTTAAAATCGTGGTTTCATGTTAAAGAACAGGTTAGGGGCAGGGGGGGGGGGGGGGCGCATCGCGCTCCGGCGATCGCAAAACCAAACTTTCTTAATTTCAATGTATAATAAATGTTTTTAATTTAAATTGAATTGCACATAGCTAAAGAGAAATTATCCCTCCACCAGCGATATAACTACTATAAAGTTTAAGCATAGACAGAAAAGAAAGAAAAACTTCAACTCGAAATCGAAGCAATAACTTTGAAGCTTCCGATCACCACGCAATAAAATGTGCACTGTGGATATGCAATCAGAAACTCGGATGAGTGAGCATCAATGTCACATAAGCATGTTTTTTCATTAACTTTTTTAGCTTAATGCTTAAATAATTGGAAAATAAACCTGAAAATAATACCTTATTGAAATGAATGGATTCCAAATAAATTCCTTTCATTTAAGAAAATTAAATAGTTCTACTGCTCGTAATAAAGTCGATTTTAAAAAGGGACCTGTACAGTTTCCCTCCCCTCTCCGTATTGTTTTCACATTACATATTTTCCCAGTACATGTACAGTATTTAAAACTTGTATTGAAATCTTAAGTAGCGATAAAGCTTTTTTAAATTATAATTGATCGTTAATTTGTTTGTGAATTTTCATCAATTACAGTGGATGTTTATATAAAATTTTACAAGAAAAAATGTCATGTGAGTTGGCTTATATTCGAAGATTTGATTCCTGAAAGTTTATAATTATAAGCTTAAATTCAATAATAAACGCCGAGTTTCCTTACGTCTACGTAATTACTAGGTCTATTTTACTCCACTCAAGGTTACGTGCTAAGCTGGTAGCATGAAGCCTATAATTTCCAATGGTCGTCACAAAGATCCCATAAAGGTAGCTATTGGACAGAGGTATTAAGTGCTATTTATTCACGGCGAAATATAAGGGGGCAAATGTGGGCTAACATCGTCAAGCTTTGCTTTCTCTCAAGCTTTCGATCCGTAAGTATACTTCCTTCCCCTCTAGAGCAGCACCTGATATGCTACTATTCGTCACCTATTCGTATAATTGACTCAACAGACTTTTCTTGTTGCTTTATCTCTTTCCCATTACTTAGTGGGCGTGTTTTCACTTGATAAGGAAAAGCAGGCGCCAAGAGTTTCATTCAGAACATTTTTTTTTAAAGTAAATTAAATCAGTTGCGTTATACCTACTTCCGTCTCTCTCTCTCTCTCTCTCTCTCTCTCTCTCTTTTTTTGTCATTGTTTGCTTTTATTTTTTAATCTTCTTTTAATGTGTAGAAAGTGAATTTTTCGGAAAAGCCAGTCCTGGACGTCCTTCAAGAATTATGGCTCTCCGAGAAATAAATCTTTGCGCGAAATTTCATAAACAATGAACTTACGCACGAAGCCTTTTAATAGGATTCCTAAAAAATGTCCGTAATAAATTTTTCTAGCTAAGAAACTGAAAAAAAAAATTGAAAAAAATTTCTAGCGACCTGTCAAGCTTCAGGAAAATCGTAGTTCGTGAACCCTGAAGTGTTCACCGTTGCTCTCGATGTCATGGATGAGTGCAGTGAATGTCGATCTAAGAAGCCAGATTTTACGACTTCATTATAAAGCCACGCCTAGTCATCTTTTTTTGTAAGAATTCTACGCGCTTTAACTGCCAATGGTACCCATAATTAAACGACAGCATAAATAAATTTCAATTGCATCAAATGAAAATGGGCATTCTGCAGTTCTGGAACAATCTCATGAAATATGTTCAATGCTTGCGTGATTATACGTATATTAGAAAGCCATTTGGAAGAACATCGTTTGTGAGTTAGGAAGAAAAAAAAATTAAATAAGATTCCAAACCCTCCCGTAGAATTCTCTTACGTAACCTAGACATCAATGTCAGCAGTGACTCATAATGGGATGAGGAGGACTTTTTCAAAATTTTTATCATTAAAAAAAATGATAAATAAATGTTTACATAATATTTTACACTCGTTGGTTTCATAAACATTAATTAAGTGACCTGACTTCGAAATCATAGATACAATGAAATAAATGTATAATAAAAAACAGAATTTCCCCTCCTATAAAAAATAATAATAATTAAATCATGATAATAATCATTTCTATTGACAGTGTTCACAATACATGAGACTTTTAAGGTTCACAGCGAAGCGTAAAAGATTTCAGTTCTTCACGAAATCGGGCCAAAGCTGCTCTATTAACAAGTCTACTAAATCAATGTCAATTCTACCAGTAGAACAAATTAAAAAAAAAAAAAGTTGAATCACAGGTAGGGAGAGGGTAAGATATTATGCATAGGTCTTTTCACTGCAGACACATTTAAACATTTAAACGAAATGATAATACAAAGAAGCAACATGTCGCCTATAAAGAAATAAAAGAATAGTAATGCCCAGAGTAAAATAAATGCAGAAATTATCAAATAGAAAGATTAGTTAATTAGTTATATTGTTTTTATTTGCGCATAAGACAATATTTAAGAAAATGAAGCTGTAATTTTCTGCTAATAAGATCTAACCCATTTATAATAATGACAAGTGAAACGATGCATTACAATACAATAAAAGTGCTTAATGAAAACACAATGAATTAATAAACGTTATCTGTCAAAGCACAATACAAAATAATTTATTTTTTAAAACTGATAGAAAATTTTAACGCTAACAAAATTATCCGAAGTACAGATGGGAATGGCGGCAACGAGTCATCTTGATAATGATGCGACGATTAATAAGAAATGGCAAGAAAGATTAATTGCTCTATTCTTCTCAAAAATTATAATCGAGGTTCCTTCAGTATAGCTTAGAGTAATTTACTGTCCGCGTGGGAAAAAAACTTCTCTACGAATGTGAGTCAGTTTAAGCTAGAAAATCTATTAATGAATTTGTATAATAGCCTGAAATTGTATATTTTATAACTTTTAATGAAGTTATTAAAAATCTTCTCGCGTCCAGGTAAGATAGAGAACGTTATGTTAATAATGAAAAGAAAATTTCAAGCTTAACTTTGAAATCATTGATTGTAGCTATAAAACCGGAAAGCAATGTGTGCTTAAGAGTACGACTAATGAAGAAATCGTAAAACATTTAAAATAAATAAGAGTAGATAAAAGTTGTAGCAGCTTATAAAGATAAAAGTAGATAAACGAACACCTCACATTGATTCAGTGAAATAGAGCAAAAAAGTCATTAAACAGAACTCGACTCTCGAGCAAACAAATCAGACTAGTCTCGAGTGAAGAAAAAAAATATAAAAAAAAATCAGTCGGCGGTTGTAAAACAAAAATAGAGAAGAGTAAAAACTACGTCATTTGCACCTGTACATCAGTCTTTAACAAGGGATGGTTTAATATTTATAAATATAAATTATATAAAAATAATTATAAAATAAAAAATAAGTACTTATTTTTATAATTATAAGGGGGGGAAATAAGAATAATAAACAGTTATGGTTAATGAAATTCGTGAAACAATACGAGTTCTAATTTTAAATGAATTCCTTTAAAGAGCTCCTTATCTCTAGGAAGGTTTGAATTACACGACTTCCTAAAAGGCGCGTTAATTTGAAATGTCATCGCGAGGTTTATGGCACTCACCTGAGTAATTCGTCGTCGTCGTCATTGTGTTGTTGCTCTTTGAGCAAGGGGGTTCCGCCGGGGTGCTGCTTGGCCTTCGCGGTCCGCTGCTGCCGTTGCTGTTTTGCCAGTAGCCTTATCCGGTGGTGTAGACGCTTGCACTCGCTTCGTAGCAGGGGATAGTCGAGCACGTGACCGAATTCGTTGTTCTCCAGCGTTGCTCTGCCCCGCAGAAGGCGCAAAGTCTGATTGAGGCCATCCCTCAACACCGTTTCGTTCCCCCCTTTGTCATTGTGGAGCGCACGGGCGCTCGCGAACATTCCGCCGAAGGAATCCACGAATTTGTCCACCAGTTCCTCGTCCTTCAAATATTCACAGTCTCTGAGGTGTTGATCCACGTCGTAGATGGATTGAATAAAATGACGACCGTCCGTCACTTGCCACAGACGGATCCCTTGCTGTTTTTCTCCCGTCCTGAACACGGCTGTCTCGCGGGCCGTTATGCCGGCCACGTGCAGCCACACTTCCCGCTCACCGTCCGCCAATATACGTGTGGCCACAAAGTCCGGGACGTCCGTATGGCCGTGGCGGCCATGAGTGATTACCGAAGCACCTGTTCCGAGTGGAATGAACGACATAGTGAAAATGATCCGCAACACGTGATAGAGTCTCACCAATGACGCCGGCAAAACATGGAAATCTCGCAGCTCACGGGCCATAGATAGAATTCGGTAATATATTAGAAGCGATTTATATAGAAAAGTCTGCAGAATTCTTTACTCAATTGAAAAACAGGCTATTTAAGGTTAAAAAAATGGGTTGAAGAATGCTGAAGAAAAATACCTGAAAAGGTACACCTTTCAAATATCCTATTAAATGTTTGTTTTTCTAAGAGGAAAAAGTCTAATAAATATATAATAAATAAATAAATAAAAATTCAGTGCGGAAAAAAATATTAAGTTCAGCTAAGACAGCTGTTATATAAATTTAGGCAATAACTGTGGATCTGAGTATAACACTGGAATTCCTTTTTCCTTCTTCCTAGGCAGGCCGTCCTAGTTGAACTTCGCGACTGATTCAGACACACAAGTTGTGGCGTTGCTCGCGCTCAGGGCGATGAATTTGCGGGAAGGAAGCAAGTGCAAAGCCGGTTCGCCACGTTGACTCGACGCACGTGAAACAACAGTTTCGGCTGAAGGCGTCTGCGCAATGTGTTGTGGCGAACCAATGAGCGGCTTTCCATGCTTATAAGCTGACACCAGCCTAGACCACGCCTTTCGCTTACGTGGGCTTGGGTTGCGATCATACGATGTTCCGTCGACAATGGAAAGCGTAAAGACGAGCACTGATTGCCACAACAACAACTTAAAAAATTTACAGCGTCATATTCGGCTTTAAACGAATTGGATCTAAATTAAATAGAATTTTTTTTTCCCTATGTGGGCTGATGTGCAAATGTGAAAACAGGAATGAAAATCTAATATTCCTGCTTTCGTTGAAAAAGTATTAAATAAAATTATCGTATTATTATCAATTATTTTTGCATCATAAAATTTGTATAAATAAAGTTTTCGAAAAAAATTAAAAAATTAAAAAATAAAAATAAAAAGCGGCCTGGAATTTCAAAACGCCGTCTCGAAAGTCATTTCATAGAATGAGCAACTAATTATTAAATTAAAGTTTACTTTTCACTGAAGATAAAGCAAGGAACAATTAATCACTATTGGGAAAAATGAAGTCTTTTATCATTTTAATATTAAATTAACATATCTATCAAGTCAAGGACACTTTAAGAAAAAAAATTAATTAAACTGAATTTTTTTTTAATGATGTTCGTTTGTTAGCTAGAAGAGACTTTCAATGCAACAGACTAGACACTAATTAAAATAGTCGCTTCTCTAACCGTATTAGAAAAGAAAAGAGAGGATAATAATCAAAACAACATCATCATTTAAACAAAAACAAATAACAGATATAATCTTTAAAAGATTAAAATTTAAACAAAAATTACTTATAAAAAGTGATACGAATTAAAAAAATTAAATTTTTAAGTGGTCGTAAACTTTAAACAGTAGAACTTCGTTATAACGAACCTCAAAGGACTATATAAATCACTTTGTTTTATCCGAGGTTTGTTATATGCGAGGCATCGTTTTTTTTTTTTTGCTGTAATTGGGACTTCAGTATTGGTCATTATACCTGAGGTTTCATTTATATCCGTAGTTTTGAGTTCGCTATAAAGAAATTTTACTGTGGTAGGCTATATTTCAAATATTTTATTTTTCATATATGGAGATGTTCTTAACCCTATAAGCAAAAAGATCATTTTAAATTCACTTTATTTTTATTATTACGTTTCGTGTTGACAAAGAAAGTTATAAATTTCAAATATAAATTCCATTTTCAAATTAAAATCTCTTAAATAAAACTTGTCTGGTACCCTTTCTCCCTCTCCTATCTGTCTATGTGAGTAGTCGCTCTCGCGCTTGTTAGTGCGGCTCTCGTTTCCGTAATAGATCTAAAGGTTGCAAATCTTTTCTCTGCGCTGATTTCTATTGAGCAAGAGTTTGAAGGCTTAATTCGAATATTTTTTCCGGACAGTTTGACAATTAGGAGTATTATTTGCAAATTAACTAGGATGAGAAATGTAATCGTGAAAGTTTTCGTTTCGAAATTCTGGCGGAAATACATTTTTTAAATTCATAAAAGTTCAAATTATTTAAATAAAATCACTCTCTTCATTCATGAAATTTATAACAAACCCGGTTTTATAAATATGAATTAGGATGCAAATAAACGAACAAAACCTTTGATTTGCAAAATGTTATTTAAACCTCATAAAATAGCCTAAATATGAAAAATGTTATATCCAGTGATCAGCGAGAAATTAAAACAGAAAAAAAAATACAAATAAGTTTTGTAACATTGAACGAAAGCGTTTCCCCCGTAAGCCATGTACCTCGCGAAGTGGAGAAGTTTTAAACTTTGACCTTGATGCACTTTACTCTGCAGAACGTTCACGAGACATCGTTTGCAAGGCGTGGTTGTAGCGCCCCAGACAGCTTCTGCAGATTTACGTGAACGGGAGCGCCAAAGGTACGCAACACAGACAGATACAAGCAAGCGAATCGGGAATCGTGTGATTATCACGTCACATTTCGAAATTTAGTTTCACGCGTCATTTGATTCTCTTCCACAATTAACTCGCGGCAACGCGCTCTCCATAAGCACGAGTTGTAAAAATAAGGAGGCGGAAAAAGGCGGCATTGAAGATGTAGAAACGAAGATCGATATAGATCACAAAATTTTATTTTAAATACATTGTACCACATTCTTTAATTTTTTAACTCCGATTAACTATTACATGTAGTTACCTAATTATTGATAGACTTGTATGGTGGAGGGAGGGGGGGGGGATGAAGTAAGATATTTCGAGGCTCAAAGAAGGAGAGTCACCTCTCATTCCCCTTCCATTTCTCAAACCCCTTCTGGCTACTGTCCTACCTCAGAAACATCTGTACAATTTCACTTTCAGTGTTATAAAGAAATTACCCTGCAGACTCAAATTTTAACATTATGTCTCGAATTTATTTTAAGCGAAAATAATAGATCTTTTTCATTTCTATTACTCTGAAAAATAGTCAATTGCTTAGAAAAACATTTTCGACTTTATTGAAATTTTTACTGTTCCTTCGCCAATAAAACTCTGTATAAAATAGTTTTGACATACGACATTTACGAACTATTCATTTTAATCTAGCTATTTTCCTGTTGCCAAAGAGTAATGCCACTATCTTGGCAAAAACATGTATGACGAAACATACAACACTATAACTGAAAATAGTAAACATAAAACAAAAATTGTATACATCGTTTTGTAAATTGTTATATTTAATTTTTTAAATTTTAAATCAAAGTAATATATTACTTAAACAAAAATGAATGCGACAACTAATATCTCTCTCTCTCTATCTTTACTATTCTCTTTTACCTTTTCCGTGTCGAGGATGTTAAAAAAACCATTGGATCAGATCCATTATTGATCCAAATGAGACAAAATCTGTAGTACAGATAAATTAAATGATGCGGCTTATTATTTTCGTAAATACGAAGTTTAAGTACCCAAACTCACCAATAGATGGCGCTGCAACACGAATGGTATTATTTGCATGTATTGAACAAGTGAAACACCATGTAAACAAGTGAAACAAAACGACTTTTCGTTACGGAGTTTCCTGAAGGACACTGTCTATCGAGAAGACCCGCATCTGTGCCAGATCTGAAGGACAACATTAGGCGTCGAGTTCTGGATATTCCAGGAGACTCACTGTGTTCAGCTGTAGAAAATATGGTTTTGCGATAGAGCACATTGTTCAAAATGAAAGGGAGTATATTAAGCAGTTTTAGTGCTACATAATAAGCATTTATACAAGGTGTTTTTGAATTGAGTACAGATTTTTTTGGGAGATGGTAGAAGAGGTCCTTAGAAGTACTTTTGGTCATATGAACATGGGGTCCCCGCAGCTCCGTTTACTTAAAATACTGCATTGAACAATCAAATGACACCGGGACGCAGTGTGCGTTGATAGGCCTAGATTATTTTATTTTTAACAATTAACACAAGCAATGGTGTACTCCGAACCCGTAGATACCGAAGAAGAATTGGCGGCTCGTGTTGTCGCGGCAGCAGGTGACATCAGCGACCGTGCAAATCAACTGTTTCCACGCGTACATCAATCCATCATAAGGCGTTGCGAATTGTGCTATGAAGCAAATGGCGGTCATTTCGAACAATTACTCTAAAAGTCATACAGTAGATTGCTTGTGTTAATTGTTAAAAATAAAATAATCTAGGCCTACCAACGCACACTGCGTCCCGGTGTCATTTGATTGTTCAATGCAGTATTGGAAGTAAACGGAGCTGCGGGGACCCCATGTTCATATGACAAAAAATACTTCTAAGGACCTCTTCTATCATCTCCCAAAAAATCTGTACTCAATTCAAAAACACCTTGTATAGGTAAGCATATTCAATATTTAAATCTGTGCTCCAGCGCCACTATCGACGGATTTTTGTACTATTTTTTTTAATTTAATAAACGACAAATTGTTTGTAGCACAATTTTTGTCTCATTTGGAGCAGTAGGACGCCCTCCAGAGCTCTCTGAAGTGGGAAACTTAATTCTCGCTAACTCTGTATTTGCGGCAATATGGGTACTCTTCAAGTACCTTAAACTTGTTACTTCACGTGCGCCATCTGGTAACATAGTGGGCGATTTTTTAAATTTCCATACACCATCTATTAATTTTTTTTTGTAAAGCTTAATATCCATCTGTTTTCCTAATCGTCAACAGGTCTTACACATTTTACACCACCTGTTGGAATATAATGTTCCATTATCTGTATAATTACAAAGGAGAAAAAGGAAGGGAAAATTCTTTTTCACCTTTGTAATTATGATGTTTGAAGAATATCTTCAGTTAAAATACTTACTTGAACGTTTCTAATTTATATGAAATTCATTTCTTTACATTTGAGGATACAAAATATTTGGTATAATATATAATTGTATTGGTAAGATTAATGCTCTGCTGTTAATGAAAAAAAAAATGAATGAAAATTCGTTGCCCGCGGGCTCGAAAAATGAGAAGGCTTTAAATGAGTTTTTTTTTTTTTTTTTTATTTTTATTAAAAAGATTTGTATTAAATCATTGAATGATTAAACAGCCATCTAAGTTAATTTTATTCGAAAGTTTAAAAATTTAATAACACACCAACAAAAACAATATACTACTCACTAAAATTAGAGGAAATTTCAAAATGAATACGAAGCGATAAAAAAACAAGAAATTAAGCCTTCCGAGGAAAGTATAGGAAAGTAGCGGAAGCCCTGAGTTCATCTATTTTTTTTTATTCCTTCATCTGCACTTTTTAACCCCCCATTAGGTGATTTTTTTTTTTTTTTATCAAAAATTGATTTTCTTGAACCTTGTATTTAGAAAATATAAAAGAACCCTATCTTCTTTATTTTCTCATCATTTTCTCATCACACCCTATAGGTTGCCATAAATTTCTTAAGACCAAGTGATTGCCACCCCCACAACTCCGACCCTATTGGGACGATTTTGCCCAAACTTTACAGTAATGTTGATCTTGCTTAGAGGAATCTGTATACCAAATTTCATTCCTTTATATGCATAAATACGCGTAGACTTTTTGGTCCCCTCTAATTTCTGCCCCCGAAACTCCGACCCCAGTAGGCCAATCAAAACCAAATTAAATAGTGAAGGTGCACATGCCCATAGTAAGCTACGTTGTGAATTTCAATCTTCTACCTCAAAAAATGCGGAAATTATGGAGGGGACGGACGGACAGACAGACGGACATTGTGAAAACAATAAGTAGCTTCATTCTTCCGCTACTTAATAAGCATTTGATTTTTGTTTATTAAACAAGACTACCAGAAAAGCAAATGAAAAGTTAAAGACAGTTGTCCGATTATGCGAATGAGATGCAGACTCAATTATCGTGATTGGATAGTAAAGTGACAAAACACTGACAGCGACTTGGCATGGACAAGATCAGACTGCCCAGTAATTCTTGTGAGATCCTTTACCACTTTTGCTCCAGGGCAAATCCAGCTCAACAAGTGTTGTGGGAGACATTAGACGGTTTGCCAGACGTCTTCCCAGTGCATCCCAACTACGTTCAATAGGATTCAGATATGGAGAACGTGAAGGACAGTCCATGCGTTCGAACCCTGTCTCCTGAAGCATGATGGGGCCTAGTATTATCGTCCATGAATGGAAGTTGTTTCCAACTGCTTCAGCATAGGGTAACACTGTAGGATGCAAGGTCTTATCTTAATATCTGATAGGAGTCAGCGATCCGTTTCTGATGACCTCGAAGTCGATACGATAATCGTTTATTTTACAAATCAAAATTCTCAACGTCTGGCCATTGGCATACAAAACGGCTTGGAAACGTGATACGGCATAGTTGATTGAAATGATTGCTTCGGGAAATGGCTGTAGCCGCAACTAAAACGGGGCATGCGTCCCGGGCGCCGCCGTATTTGGGAACCAAAAATTTAATAGAACATGGTAGCGGATCAGTAGAAAATGCTCGAGAATTATTCTGGTTTGATTACCACCATACTAATCTTACATATAATTCGGGACGGCTCTAGCTCGTATAGAGGCTGTGGAGCCTAACAATTTCTTGCAGAATCGGAATATTTTTTTGATTGGATATGCATGGCATGGTCCATTCATTAGAAATGAACATGCTATAGGGAGAAATATCAAAATATAAACATTGAATATCCGCCATCTTTTGAGGGCATCGAGACCCATGGCTGCCATGGCTCTGAACTTATCCCATTGTTATACAATACATCCAAACACGCAACAACTCGTTACCATCGTTATACAATAACAAGTCGGGCAAAAACGGTGCACTTCAATGAGTAGCAGTATAGGATTGCCTTCCTCTTGCCCTCAAAAAATGGCAGCTGTACCCATCATTCAATGCGAAGATATTTTCCCCTATCGCGCTAATGCCATCTGTTGGCAATAAAACCAATTAAGTTATTTTCTTAGCAAATTATCTTTCAAGATTGTGTTCTTAATCAGGCGTTCCACCAATGGGGCGTGCATATGCTTTTTGTTCTCATTGATGGCGCTAGCGTCAGCTTGATGTCTCGAGTTTCCCGCGGTTTATCATTGGCGTTTGTTTAATGGAGTTCTTGACGATATTCTTAGCGTTTTTTTGTGTGTGTGACGACAACATGGATGAAGACAATCTAACAAACGAAACGGTTGCTGAACTAAGAGGATACGGGATTAACTCAAAAAAGGATAAGTAGGTTTTAAAATTCCATATCTTTACTCGGGATATTGAGAGGGAAATGGAGTGGATTATAAAAATCAGAACAGGAAAGCCTGTGAGTCCGATTGCCCGGGTCGCAGCTGACGTTTTTTCGACTTCGATTACGATGTAACAAGCATGGGTAAGTTATTTAGTGGCTAGATATATATATAAATGAATAGATTAGTATAACTGCTTGATATTTCTGTAAGACGTATCAGACCTTTGTAACGAAACGAAAGCCATGGCCGAGAAAAAAGCTGGGTAAAAGTCCAAAGAGCAGCCCCATTCGCGTTTATGCTCTGAATTTATTATTGTAACATATCTAATTAATATGTAAATGAT
>JAHWFO010051654.1:0-19031 GCA_023313115.1 Rhysida immarginata | reverse complement strand
TTCGATGATTCGTAACACGTAGATGACTAACTTGAAATATATTATAACGTTAGTCATTCAAAAAACTTTATTACTGAAGATGGGAAAAAATCCCGAAAACATTATAATATATTTCAAGTTAGTCATCTACGTGTTACGAATCATCGAACTTTCATCATAGACCTTCTTCATCTGTAACTGTGTGCCTCCCTGTGTTCGTGTAACATTTCTTCACTAGATCTTCGTTTCTTCTGTGTTTTTCCGTATTTCATCTGAGTTTCTCCACAAGACCTTTGTTTCATTTGTGTTTTGTCCTTCAACATTTACTTTATCAATTGGGTGACTTTTTTCATTGTTTTGTATTATTTATTTTAATTTATTTGTTTTCTTTTAATTAAAGGAGTTTTATTTATCTTAATTAATATACATTTTATCACAACTCCTACGTTTATAAAATAACTCACATTTTTTACAAAATAAGAAAATAAGAAAACAACTGTTACAGAACTATAAGACCAGTGACAGAAATAATATCTAATGCAAATTAGGAACGTCCCATTCTGTATTACGGTACATGATACAAATCAAATATAGAGTTTAAACTTTAGGTAAGTCCATTACAGACTTTTTTCTCTACCATACAATAATGCCACGAGGCACAGAGTTGTCAGAACGTGAAGTGCGTAAAATTCACTCTTTGCATGGCTCTGGAAAGAGTGAAAGAGAAATTTCCCGAACAATTGGAAGGTATACATAATGTCTTAAAAAAAGATGATTGCTATGGGACAGCCAAGCGAACAGGACGAAAGAAAGTACTGTCTACCCGAGATGACTGATGCATTCATACCCTTGCAACGAAAGAGCAGCTCTCCACAAGACAGATTGCCCGTGAGATTGGACAACAGGCTTAAATTCGAATCCAACAGTTGTGAGGCGAAGGGCCATCTCAAGACCAAAACTAACACCTGCACACAAAACAGCACATCTCAACTGGTGCCAAGAAAGAATGTCCTGGACTTCCGAATGGCGACAGGTAGTGTTTTCAGATGAGAAGAGATTCTGTCTCGATGGTCCCAATGGATTTTTCTCATTTTTGGCATGATTTACGACATGAAAGACTCGAACGGTTCAGCAGGCAGATGGGTGGAGGATCAGTCATGGTATGGGGGCCATCGGATATGAAGGACTAGCTGATCTTGTATTTGTGTATGGACGCATGAATGCAGAAAAGTACCAAAGCCTACTATACGAACATCTCGATCCATTCGGGCCACTAATTGCAGGTGATAACTGGTTGTTTCAACAAGATAACGCCCCATGCCATGCTGCTTGATGCACCAAGAAGTTGTTCCAAGACCAGAAAATCAACACGATTCCTTGGCCATCCTTTAGTCCGGACTTAAACCCTGTCGAAAACGTCTGGGGCATCATGGTCAATAAGGTGTATGAATGCAATCGTCAACTTTCAGGGGTAAAGGAGTTGAAAATTGCCCTATATGAGGCATGGGATGCTATGAAGCTTTCAGTGATCCAAAACTTAATAGACAGAGAAGAATGCCGAAAAGAGTCTTTGAAGTCATCAAGAATAAAGGGGGCTCCATTAACTATTAATTTGGATGTCAATAAACCCATTAGGAGCAATGATTGTACTGGTCTTATAGTTCTGTAACAGCTGTTTTCTTATTTTCTTATTTTGCTAAAAAATGTGAGTGTTGAAACAAACTTTTTCACTTGAAAATGTGTTTATTTTGTATTAACATTACAAGAAAAATACAGTGATTACTTTAAATCACGGTTTATATATATTCATGGTCATCGAGCTTCGGCCATTTTCCATTGTTTCGAAAAGCTAAGGAAAAAGATCCCTTAGCCAGGTGCCGCATAGATCGCACTATTCCCGACCGCAACCTGCGATAGAGATTTTCATTGAAACTGAATACGAAAGTAAAGTTTCTGTCTGCCAATACAGTGGTGCTGCAGGCGCAGTTGGGCAGATTGTACATGCAGCACCACTTTTCAATAGAGTTTCCGCCCTACCGGGAGCTAGAAACGTTAGCTTCTTTTTAACAATGGAGCTCGATGACCATGAATATCTATAGACCGTGCTTTAAATCAATAAACAATGTCTAAACAATTACATTGTGAGATCTTATAATTTTGCAACAGAGTGTAATCGTTATAATAGCTTTGTTGGTTTTGAAATATTTCCATACTTTAAACACTCTTTATGTCATTTTAAATAAATTTTTTAATTAATACATTCTCTGAAAATGCAGACAAGTTAAATGCATTAGGTAAAAATAATAAATTTAATTATTACTGAAATATAGTTTGACATTATTTAATATGCTGTGGCTGCATAAATTGTGACCAGGTCCAAATTTTTGTTTACAGCTGTGACACTGCTATAGTGAAACTCCATCTAACCTCTCTCTAACTGCGATTGGTCGGCCTTTTCACCATGCGTATGATTACACTGTTACTTGGTTTCTTGGACAATCCACAATATAGACTGTTAAAAACCACCTACTGAAATAATTAAAAGAACTTTCAATGCTTTATGATAAACAGGATTAAAAATAATAATTCTGGACACTTAAAAGAACTCCCAAAAATTTTCTCTTCTATCCCCCATGATGCACAAGCAACATCGTCAGCCATGTTTTTGTGTCGAGCCTGATTTAATTGCACTTACTTACTTACTTACGTTTCAAACCCGCTTATCCGTTAGGGTCGCGGGGGCAGCAGCCCTATGGAGGATTTCCAGTGATCGCGATCTACCGCCATCCAGTGCATGTCCTCCCTGGTAATACCCAAGCGACTCGAACCCAGATTCTTCATGTAGTCTAGCCACCTGGTTCTAGGCTGACCCCTTGGTCTCTTACCCACCAGCTTGGAAAATAACAACTGCCTAGGAAGACCAGTTTGCGGCATCCGTATCATGTGGCCATACCAGCGCAACTGAGATCTCTCAATGCGGAGAAGTAGCGGCTCAACATCTAAAGACTCCCTTATTGTGCTGCTGTGCACTCTATCTAGTACGGTAACACCTGCCACACCTCTCAGAAATCTCATTTCAGCCGCTTGTATCCGCGATCGCACTCTTTCGGTCATTACCCAAGTTAATTGCAGTTCAGCAGTTTAAAATGTGAATTTCTGTTTTGATAGAAATAAAGTTTAACTAGCACATTATTATGTTTTATTAAATATGTATTTAGGGTCCATTAAAAAATTTATGAATTGCATTTCTTTATAAACAAAACAAAAGAACTAATTGCTCATAGCGCTTGTAGCATGATGTCACGTTGTGATTAGGCTTCGACCAATCGCAGTTAGGGAGAGGATAGTTGGAGTTTTATTATAGAAGCGGTGACATGCTGGAGGGCAATCCTGACTGTATGCTCTATTCACAGCTGGTAAAAGTGTGATGGCATGTTTATTTTATTATGTAGTATTTTCGTGTTAAAATTTAATATTAATTAAACGTGCCACCGCACTTTTACCTTTTTTTTAAAAAAATTAGATTTTTTACTTTTTACTGCAATTTTTAAGGTAAAAGCGTGTACTTTAAAATTTTTATTTTATATATTCTATTCTTTTTACTCTTTATTTAAAAAAAAAGAAGCTTTTATACGATAACTACAAAACCAAAAAAAAAACAAAAACTTGGAAATCTGCCCAGTCTGATCTCGGGAGAGCTTTACAATACATTACACTGGCTACTCATAAAAATGCTCTATACAATCAGCAACTTTATGATCAAGTTAACAATAATTACTTATGACAGTTAATGACGACAACAATAAACAACAAGACAGGCAGTCGTTCATCATGATTGCACTGTATACATATTAAACTTAAATATTAAATAACTTATGAATAAATGGAAGACTAGTAAAACTACAGTGATGCCGCTAGGCAAAATCAGCGTGGCACAGCGCCATGCTGCCCCTTGCCCCGCCACGCTGCCTCTTGGCACTACACAAACGCAAGAAAATGAATCCAATAAATGCCAACAATGTGCGGCTTAAGTGTTCATTGGAGCTTATCATGATGGTGTGAGTGATTTAAAGCCTAAATATTTTAATTAAACTACTAAGTACATTTCATTTCAAATATTAACTAACTGCATCATTTTAGTTCAGTGATGGGCAAACTACGGCCCACGGACCGCTTCCAGTGTTTTTTTTGGCTCGCTACCGGATTCCATGCGGCCCGCAAGATTATTTAGAAATATGCTCAAGAGAGACCAGAAATAAGATAATTTGAAATTATTTTTAGGGAAACTGAATTCGCAGATAACTGGACCAAAGCCTTATGAGAAAATGGAAGTTAGGAAATGGCAAGTTGGCAGTCAATTCAAAGTTAAAAATTATTGGGGGTATTTATTTTTATCATGATGGCCTCTTCATTTTTTTTTTTTTGTACGAACAGTGGATTCGTTTACTCCAAATATCATGCTCTCTCCCTCAATCAACACGTCTAGAACTTCAAGTTATTTTCAAGCATACACAATCTTTCTTGCTTATTTTGCATTAAGTGGATTATCGCTGTATTTTGTTTTTCGAAGCCATATGTTCGCTAATGATGAGTGCCACCAGAAGATTCATAAAACGCCACAGACTCTGTTGGCTTACGTTGAATATGTTTTCCCACATGAACATAGGGGACTTTCTTAAAAGACAAGAACTGAAAAGGAAAACTCCAATAAAAATGTATCGGGAACAAACAACAGATATGCAAATTTCCTATCATGTATGAAAGGGGAGGTATGCAAAAAATATGATTGGATCGTGAGACCGTGGATATTGATTATGTACTTTGATTTATAGAGGTCTTCGATTTATCAAGGTTAAATAAAATAAAATTCGAATTAAAAAGTGTATATTTAATATTAGTGCAGATGATTGTTCAATTTGTAGTGCATATTATTTGGTAGGATATTTATGAGGCCAATTGGAACAGAATATGCTTGTAAACCAATCTGCAATACTTAGATATAAAAACCAATTGAAACTGCTTATATAAACTTCTAATAGGGAAGAGATAAACTGATATCAATTCAATTTATGCAGATCAGGGTGAACAGAATTCAATTCATGGGCGAGTTTGTGTTAAAGTTGATTTATAGAGGGTAACTTTTCTCCAAAAAAAAATTTGATTTATAGGAGTTTCTATTATTTCGAATTATACAGATTTTAGGCCCGCAGCAAAAGGGAATAAACTGAAACTTTGAATTAAGGAGGAATTTGAGTTATCGGGGTTCTCCTCTACAACATTATAGGTCAAACCAAATAGGTTTGGCATTTAATCCCGCTTTCATCAAGTCTAATGGAAATAAGCTAGCAATCCTTACATATTTACACAATAAGTCGTACACACTGTTTCAGCATGGATATATAGAATACTACTGGGTTGCTGACTCAACAGGGAAGAATCTTGCAAGAAACTGAATGACTGGCATAATTTAATCAATGGGGACTACTCATAAGTTTTAATATGAAAATGTGGTATAAAAATCGTTAAAAAGATTTGTAATATTAAGAACATTAAAAGAACTGAAAGATTTGATCAATAATCAATCAAGGAGATTTTCAAGATGCCATTTAATCTTTGTTGATCAATCGCTGCTCCCCAAGGATGTGTCAATCGATGTGTCAATTTGGCTCTGAATTGTTGCAAGAAAGTTGTTGTTGACACTAAGAAATCCATCTTGCTTCTCAACTTTGTTTTTACATTTCTTATGCATGAGAATAACCTCTTAACACAAGCATTAGAAAATGGTAAGCTAAGGATGCTTTATGCTACAGCAATTCCCATTTCCTAATATTTCCAGAGATAGACATGGGACTTTTTGTTGTAGTGTTCAGCAAAATACAAACTTCGATGTTTCTTCATTAGTTGTAGTTATAGGATGCCCAGGTCTTTATTGATCTCTAAGCTAGTGATATGCCTACTTATCATATGTCCATTTGGAGAGAGGAGGACATTAACGCGTTAACAGCTAATTTTCAACAACAGTCCCTCCTTATATGGAAATTTTTGAATCACTGTAGAGGGCAAAATAAAGTTACAGTCGAAACCCGTTAATATAAACTCGGTTAATACAAAAACCTGGTTAATACAAAAAATTTTGCTGGCCCATCCCCGTGAATGATATTTACATGTAAATTCATCCTCTTAATACGAACGATTTTTAATTAAAGTCCGGTTAATACGAAGGAAATTTTCGGAAATTTAGTGAGAAAATAGTGATCAGAATAAAAATTCTAATAAGTTTTCGAAGTATGCAATTTTCTAAAATAAAAATTAAATGTTTTCTGTTATCTATTACCACTGACTTCTAAAGAATCACATGTTCTTTCGGGCATGACGAAGACCACTAATCATGTAATGTTTACTAATGCGAATCTGATTGGTTCTGTATGAGAGCACACTTGTTTCAAAAGAAATTGAATCACATGGCAATTTTAAACATGAATCAATCGGTCTTCTTCGATACAGACTACACTGCTGCAGACTACAGACTACACTGCTGCAGACTATAGACTACACTACATTCTGCTACACAGCTGCTACATGATGTTCAGCATAAGGAAAAAGAAACGCTAGAAGTGAAATTAAAAATTCTAGATGCTGTTGAAAAACCAATTGCAAAAAAAGGGCAGATTCCTAAAGAATTTGAAATTCCTCCGTCAACTTTGTCAACGCTAATAAAAAACGCTGAAAAAATAAGACAGCAAGCAGAGACAAGTGGGACATTTAAAAGGAAACGGATGCGAACAGCAACACATGAGGAAATGGAAGAAGCATTGCTGAAATGGTTTCAACTGTAAGCTTACTTTTTCCTATATTGTACACAAAATCGTTCAACAGTGTCTAAATAGAAACCAAGATGGCGGAGTCGAAAGTGATGATGATCCCGGGCAAATTCAGCACTCTGCTCCGTCAACACAGCATATGATTACTGTGATGGACGTCTCAAATCATTTATTTTGTATGGGGAAAATGTTCCTCCAGATTTTTCTACGTTATACTCAAAAGTAAATAATGTTTCAAGCAGAAATTTTCTAATGTCATGTAGACAGACCAAAATAACAGTTTTTTTACTGAAGGAACGGAATAAAAATGTACGTATTTTATAACAATAATTTTTCTATGCTTATTTCGAAAGTTATCAGAGGCGATGGATAATACGAATTCCGAATAATACGAAAAAAATTTATGGTCCCGACAATTTCGTATTAACGGGTTTCGACTGTAGTAATAATACAAGTACCAAATAGCTCTCTGATAATTCAAACGAACTCTTAAATCGAACAAAACTCTTGGCCTCACTCCCTTGAAGCATTAATTAGTGGAAATTTCACCTGTTAACTCGAGCATAAATTTTATTAAAACTGGTTAAGCCGAACGAAATTTTTAAAATTTTTTGTTAAACTGGTCATTATTTTTTAGTACAGTCAAACCTGCATGCAAGAACTCCAGAGAAAGAACACTCAGCTTATAATAGCCGCTTTTCTTTTAGCTAATAACATGAGGAATTGGATGTTTATTCCAATTTCCACGCATTTTATTCGCTTAAAGCAAAACGTGACGTAGCATCATCTTGTAAAGTTTCCCTTGGAATATCTGAAAAACAACATATGGGATCGAAAACAGTTCCGAATGAAATTTATTTGCCTCAAAGGGTGCAATCAAATGGTATTAAAATAGACTCCCCTTCCCCACCCCTTCGGGTGGGGCTGAAGACAACTTTGAATCATTTATCTAAATTTTATTTATTGAGGAATTCCACTTTCTCTGAAGGTTTCTATCTGACTTCCATTTTCACCTATTTCAGCGTTATCTACAAGAATAAAACATAAATATCATGTATCATGGATCAATTTTATGCATTTTTTTCATAGGGAATCCCAATTTTATTATGCAACAAAAAAATGGGGGTTCCTATTTAAGAATTCAAGGTTGTCTCCTGCTTCCTATTTGCCTATTTTTGTGCATTCGATTGCCCCTTCCGAGACAAATAAATTTCATTTGGACGATTTTTTCGATCCCACGTGTTTTCAATAAATTCCAGGTGAACTCTAAAATGGGACACCCTGTATATTCACTACGATACATTACACTACAATCATTCAACATCCATTGAGGAATACTGTTGTACACGTACATAGAGGCAGAAGAATTTTTTTTTGAATGATGGCCATAAATCCTAGAAAAAGGAAACAACACCCTGATACCTTCAAGCAAATATTTCCTTTAGATAATTTTTAAATTTTTGAAATAAAATTTTTTAGATAATCATTTAATTAAATTAATTTTTTATTGGTGTTAATACATTTAAAACAGACACCCATTTCTGATTATTTAAAGAATTATTCCTGTACTTATTTGTCTCCTGGTGGTTCGAGTTAACCAGGTTAAACTATATCATCATTATATATATAACCACCTATCCACTGCAGAATGCATTCTTCACAAAAATTTCCACACAAACAGCAAGCATGATTAATTTAAAGGGAAATTTTCCCACTCAGTTTTCCTGCCAACCAAATGCTGATTGGAGGCTGTTTGTTTGATGACTCCAAGAGCATTATGGGATTAATTCACAACCTGATCATGAAAGCCTGAAGACCCGCACCCCAACACTGTATAAAACTTTAGTAGTACCAGTTTTTCAATTAGGTGATATGAAACTTACCTGTTTATTTTTGAAAGAGATCCTCTGAATCACATGTTGACTATCAACATTTCAGTTGTTTGGCAAGCATTCGTAACTTAATATTTTTCTCGGTTTCCGAACTCGACCCATTCTCTATAAGACCCATGACTTTTCTCTGTCTATTATGAATACCATTGACTTGTATTATGTGAATGCCTTGATTTATTTTTTCTTTTTGGCTTAACTCGTCAAAGCCCTTAAGCAATCTAACAGTGCAAATCTTTTGAAACTTATGCATTAATATTGTATGTATTAAGAACAGGGTTCGCGCTAAGACAAAATATCTACTAGTCAATTTGACTTCCAAGCCTGAAAACTGCGAGTCAAATTTTTTGAAGACACGAGTCAAAATTTAGATTCTTTTTAACTTCCATATTTTTACATACTTCCGCAATCTCTATTGTTATTTGATATAGTTAATTAGATATTTAAACAAGACCGCATGTGACAAAATGAAGTGAGATTAAAATGCGATTTGAAGACATGGGCCGATGATTTTCAAAATTTAACAAGTCAATTTTGACTCGCTGGTCAAAATATTCCAACTCAATCTTTTAGCAAAAATTCCCATTTGACGTGTAAATTGCGAATAAGTGTTAACCCTGATTAAGAATATTCAATCAAGGACATATTTTAAATTGAGCACCCACATTTGCCAGTGCAGGCTCTTTACATGAACACTTGACATGAATGAGCAGTTTCTTCCTTCACATTTAAAGGCATTGGTCAGTAATTTAAAAAGTGATTTCAGATTTTTTCAAATTACTAGCTACTATGGCTTATATTCTTTAGTGAATGAGAACTTTTGATAATGAATTAAAGCAACCAAACTTAATGTTTTTTAAGTTCTTACATTAGAAAATCTAAATGAATAAAGAACAAAGGTCTAATATTAAAGCAATACAAAATTTTAATAAAATGCTTGATGCATTTCGAAGGAAACATGATCTTCAGAGCCGAGCGGCGAAAAATGAATTAACAGGCACATTACTTATACATAACTAGGGTTTGGATATTTTCATATGGAGTAGAGCCCTGATAATTCATTTCGAATTTAGAAAAACTCGGACTACATGATAAGATTTACATTTAGATATTTTAATTTACAATTCAGAATGGAATTTTCATTGTTTTTCTTCTAAAGACAAAATATTTGAGGATTTAATAGAAGCAAACTTTTCGATATTTTCTCTGTTAGGGCACGAATCTCCTATCGTCATTTCACCTACACCATAATCAGCTGTTTCACCATTGTCTAGTCTTTTCAAAGCTTGTAGCTTAATTTTAGTTGGCATAAACTTTCTTTTATCGTTTCAACTCATCGTCACAAAAATAAAAGCGAAATAGAAACGTGGACACTGGAGAGTGATTCAGTTCGAAAACATGGAACCTCGACTGCTGAGATTCGAATTATCGGGGCTCTACTGTAATGCTTTTTTTTTTTTTTTCCTAAGTAGTAGTTCACTTAAATGATGTTTTTAAGTGCTTCCTCTGGATCTAAATGTATATTATAAAACCTGTGCATAGTTCTGGCTTCGGTGCATCCAAAAATGCATATTTTTGAATATTTCAAGTGTTGGTTCATATTTTTGCATATTTTGGGTATTGTTGCACGTTAATGTGTATTTGTTTCCTTATGATTGGAGTATCATCTCCAGTTTCCATTTATAATTTTTGATATGTTCTCATCAATCTTTATGATGGTTTGGATAGGAGGAATTCCTGATCTGCGAGCTGGGTACCCATCCTGTCATTGGGCCTCCATCTTGACTACCTGACAGCCTTTAAAAACACCTGGTTACAGCCTTGCTGTACCGTGTGAGAGAAACAACAAGTGTGATATTTGTGTTCCTAGTTTGAATCCAGGTCGTGGAATTTTTCCTTCCATTTTTACTTTCTTCTACATATTTAAGGAAGTATTGTAATCACGAAAAATTTCGACCTCCAGATTTTCACTGATCTATACGTTTTAGGGTTCCTAGATTACGAAAAACTGATTTCTGGAAAACATCTGTGTGTCAGTCTGTGTGTGTGTTTCCATGATAGCGTCTAAACCGCTAAAGCTATCCAGACCAAACTTTAAACTTAAGATTATAATCTTCCTTGGGAGGTCTGATTAGCTTTCCAGTGGAATCGGTGAACCAGAAGTATCAGTGCCAATCTAGTGCCAAAATATAAATTTTGAAATATCCCATTAACGATTGCGTTTATGAAAATTTTGAAAGGAATGAAAAGTGTTACAATTACAATTTTAAACAACTTTTGTTAAGAAAGTTTTTCAAAATTCCAACCGGAAGTACCAGTTCTGCTCTTGTCAAAATCCAGTTTTTTGCTAATATAGGCGAAATAAGACTGAATAGGAAAATTTGTAAAGTATACAAAAGTGTTTAGAAGCTAATTTTAAACAACCTTTATTAAGAAAATTTTTCAAAATTCCAAACGGAAGTAGCAGTTCTACTCTGGTGAAAGTCCATTTTACTTTCAAAAAAGGTTTGGTTTTAAAATTATTTGTGATTCTAAATTTACATAGTCATACTTTTTATTGCTTTTATATATTTATAATTTACGTTTTTATTTTTTATTTTTTTTGAGTTTTTTGTCCATATACCAGTGTTGCATCTAGGCTGGAATAGAAGGGCGCGGCACCCTGCTTTTCTTCAATGCGCCCTGCCTTTTTTCAACGTGCCCTGCCCTTTCGGAGCGCACCCTGCCATTTTTCGTTGGATTTATTTAAACTAACCATTATAATGTGCGCTTATGTCTCTGACTTGCCCTACTTTCTGACCAAATGTGCCCTAATTATTGTTCATTTCCCTGCCTTGCCATTTTGCTAGATGCAACCCTCTATGCTGTGGATATATAAACTTTTTGCCGGGTACAAAATGGCCGTAGCAGCCGATTCCCTAAAATTGCAACCAACCAACCATTTTACTCTCTTATACATAGTAAAATTTCGACCTCGAGATTTTCACTGATCTTCACGTTTTAGGGTTCCTAGATTACAAAAAAGTGGTTTTTGGAAAATGTCTGTGTTTCTGTCTGCGTGTCAGTCTGCGTGTGTGTGTCCACAATAGTTTCCAAACGGCTAAAGCTATCGAGACCAAACTTTAAACTTAAGATTATAATCTTCCTCGGGAGGTCTGATTAGTTTTCCAGTGGAATCGGTGAACCGGAAGTATCAGTTTACTCCAGTGCCAAAATATAAATTTTGAAATATCTCATTAACCATTGCGTTTATGAAAATTTTGAAGGGACTAAAAAGCGTTACAATTACAATTTTTGTTAAGAAAAATTTTCAAAATTCCAACAGGAAGTACCAGTTCTACTCTTGACAAAATCCTGTTTTTTGCTAATATAGGCGAAAGAAGATGGTATAGGAAAATTTGGAATCTATACCAAAGTGTTTAGAAGCTAATTTGAAGTAACTTTTATTCACAAACTTTTTCAAAATTTTGTAGCCATTTTGGACAGTTGTTTTATTTTTTTTTCTGTATTTGGACTAGGACATTTATGTGGAAGAAAGTCGCATGGTGACCACACCTCATTTTTTAGATTATATCATACCGTATATTCTCGGATATAGGTCGCAAAATTTTGTACCTAATTTTGACTGAAAAAACTGAGGTGCGACCTTTATTCGAGCCCAGCTAAAACTACATGTTGATGGGCTGCCTATCGATGTATTGATTGTGTACCAAAACTGACTCTAAATATAGTCGTTCTCTTTTGTTTAGAAAAGTGTGTCTACAGACACTCCAGCCATCCTAAGAAGAACTCTTAAAGTCCATTTAATGAGCATATAACTCGAAAACTGCCTGGCCGAATTTGACCAAATTTTGACATCATGTAGGAACTAGCGTATCTCTAATCTCAAAATTTCAAGTTCCTAAACTTTAACAGTTCCTGAATAATCGATTCATTGATATGACTTTGAGTGTTCTTAGGATGTTGGAATGTATTTTGACTGATTATTATAACATATTATTTTTTGGTTTTGGGATATTTTCATTAATCCTTGCCTGGTATTTTCCTTTTAGAAATCAGAGATCTTTTTCGAGTTTGGAGGGAAGAAAATGTCCGACAAAGCGAAGAAACTGTTGAGAAATGGGAAGACGTCTTATCCAGATATGTTCACAAACTTGGAGATGAAAGTTAGTCATTAGATACAAGTGTTTTGAAGAATAGATTTTTATTAATTGAGAATTTATATTTTTTAAATACAATCTTATGCTACTTAATGTCCTACCAGACATCATCTGTTTGCATATACAGTCATCTCTCCACAAGTCAGAAATCTACAAGTCGGCAATTTTTTGCTGAAACCCAACATGACGGACAATGTCTTCTGGTTGGGGATTTTTGCCAACAAAAATTAAATTGGATGATTATTGTGATTAAAATATTCAAAATTAACAAATTTTATAGTTCCGTTAACGCATACAACCTATATTGAGGGAAGGGGAGCTATAAAAGTTAATTACTGAAATGAATATAAGCCGAATTTCTTCCAGTTGGTTATTTTCCATGAAATTCAAAATGGCGACAGATTATAGAGGTACCCCTCCCCACTTAAGTGGCTACATCTTTCCTTAAAAAATTAAAATGCTGACTTGTGATTAAGATTGCCGTAATTTGAAAAGTATCACTATATTTAATCTGGTTTAATTTTTCCTCACTACAGTCAATTCTCGTTAATACGAAATCGTGGGGACCAAGAAATTTTTTCGTATTATTCGTATTTCGTATAAACCAACAATACTAAAAGTGTTATGAAATAAGCACGGAAATAGAGTACTTTAAGTTAGAAATAATTTTTATTCATCTCTCCTAAAAAAATCTGTAATAACAGTTTGTTTTCGCGCTAAAACAATTTTTTTTTTCTAAATCACTATTGACTTTACAATAAAATGTAAATAAGTCTTTCGTTTCCTTTTGCTTGAAGCTGGCATTGAATAAAATTCCTGACTGTAATAAAATTAGATAACTGCGTTGCAGCGATGAGAAAATTGATTTTGAAACTATGCCGACAATCGACAATCGAACAGTGAAGTGAAAAGGACATGAGCGGTCCGGTAGCCGGGCTTCCATAACACACTCGCCCAAAGAGTAACCAGGGGAATTACACTGAGTTAGAGGAGAAACCTGATCACCCTCTTGAGTCATCCTGAGGATAGCGTCCTTACCTTGTAAGACGAGGACTGGGATTGTGGCTTTACGTAGTGATAACCCCGGTCAAGTGTGGGTTAGGAGATCCAGTAGTCAGGGAAGACGCCCTTGTTGAGATCATCAAAGTTGACTTCTAGGAGATGACGGGGTCTACGAAACCTTAAGGGACCCCTAAAAGCTAAGGAATGATCTAATATATTGGCTACCAAGGAATTATCATGACTCTCAATTTTCTTGAGCAGCTTCTTGAGGAGCATCTGGACAAAGCTACCAATGTGGCCCATACCCAAGTCATCATGTATGGAGTAGTTGTTTGCAACTCTTCTGTCGAGTTGAGCAATGGTCCTGAGAGTTATATTTTGGAAGATCTGGAGTTCCTTCCATCTCGACTTGCATATAGTAGCCCAGGCAGGCATTCCGTGAAGCAATATAGAGCGGATCACACCCTTGTACAGCAAGAGCTTATTATCTAGTCCAAGCGCACTGTTTCTCCCCAAAAGCGCAATCAGGCTGAACTTCGCCCTTTTAGCCTTATTGAGAGCATATTGAACGTGCTCATTCCAGTCCAATCTAGAATCAATCTTCACGCCAAGGTACTTGTAGCTCTTAACCCAGTCAAGGTTTCTTCCATATAGTATGAGGGGCCTTGGTGGATACCTGCGTTTCCGGGTGATGAACATGGCTTTGCATTTATCAACGCTAAGCTTCAGCCGCCATTTGTCGAACCATACTTCGCACTGGTGCAAGGCCTTTTGTAAGCGACTGATGACGTGGGCTGGGTTCCTTGCGCATGTCGTGATGGCCGCATCGTCAGCAAACAAGTACAGATTACACTTAGAGGACTCTGGAAGGTCATGAATGTAGAAGTTGAACAAGGCCGGATCCAGGACGGAACCCTGGGGAACGCCAGCGTTAACATCACAGGGGTCCGACAAGGAGTTACCAACCTTGACACGATATGATCTGTTGGCCAGGAAGGAGCGAACTAGAGCAATCAGCTCATCAGGGAAACCGGAGTTGATCATTTATTCGAATAATTCAGAAGCAATCACATATGAAATGACTTTGAAAATTATTTTTATTAACTTTACACTTCGAAATCTGAAATTTTATCATTAAAATTGTTCCTAAAAGGACTATTTTTCAATAAAATTATGAAATTTTCCTTCGTATAAACCGTATTTTAATGAAAATATGTTCGTATAAAGCAGAAAATTTTACATAGTAATTGCTTTCTCGGGGACGGGCCACAAAATGTCTTCTTATTAACCGGGATTTCGTATTAACCAGTTTCGTATTAACGAGAATTGACTGTATTTTTTTCTTCAAAAGCTGTTAATTTACTAAAGAATACGTACAGTAAAAAACTGTGCTAACGACCACCTGCATATAACGACCACTTTTGCTTGGCCCCGCAGAAATTTACATGGGAAATCTGTTAACGTAATGACCAGTATTCTCTGTAATCAACCAGTCAGAGTCAAGAGATACAACAATGCAACAATGGGTTCTTTTAGCTTACTGATAGTGTTAACTAGGTCAGGTTTGTCTTTGGGGACGCAGATGTTTACTTTAAAATCACTAGGGGTGTTTCCATAAAGTCTGACCGCTCACAACCGTTCGGTGCAGTTGCGAATATCCTGTCTAATAAATAACGACCGGTCGTGCACAGCGAGAACGTACCCCAAGGCTGAGCTCTGCCTGCTCTTGCAGAATCTAAATGGTGGACAAAATTCAAGAAATTCAACTCTGTACCTGTCTGAATAATCAAATGTTTTTAATCGTAATTTGTAATAATGAAATTTCAGTTTCAAATAATCATCATCAAAGCTGCCTAAAAGCATAAACGGAAAGTAGTTCAACCATGTTA
The DNA here is from genome assembly GCA_023313115.1 of Rhysida immarginata. NCBI lineage: Eukaryota > Metazoa > Arthropoda > Chilopoda > Scolopendromorpha > Scolopendridae > Rhysida > Rhysida immarginata. The sequence goes on along the minus strand of JAHWFO010051654.1, from coordinate 3,291 downwards.
CCTGCTGGAAAACCAGTTACGCTTTGTGGAAGTGCACTGGATGGGTTCGAAAAATGTTTTGAAGAATCAATTTTTACTAGGAAGACAAGAAATTACAAACAAACAAACTTAGATTTTTTTATAAAAAATAACTGGTTCCCAGACAGAACGGGACAAGACAGAACAGGACAGACAAAACGGGAAAGGACGGAACGGGACGGTGACAAAAACGGACAATGACACAACGGGACATAGGCAAAACGGGACATAGACAAAACGGGACAGAATCATGATGTTTCAAGGCAATTCAATACATTTTTCAAGACTATAATCTTTTATATTTTTAAGAATAATATATTCATATCATTTATAAATAATTATCAAGAAAACATTAAATCTGTTCAAAAAACAATTTTTCAAAACTTTTCCAAAACTTAAGTCAGAAACCATTGATTTTCCAAAACTTTCCAGGCCTGGAAATTTTTTTCGGTTTTTCCAGGTTTTCCATGATCAGTGCGAACCCTGTTAAGAATAATAAAAATTTCCAGTCAAAATTTAAAACTAGAAAATTAAAAAAAGCAGGTTTGGAAGAGTTAAACAATCTTTATTTGTAACAATAAATAACACGAGGATCTAAAGTTACAGTTTACTTAAACAAAGGCAAAACGGGACAGAATAATGATGTGAATCATCGATTCATCATCGCACAAAATTATCGATGGTTCGATACACCGATTCATTGTCACAAATACGAAAGAGACAAAATATTAAATTTCGTGCTGTTTTATCTGTATCATTAAATTATTTATTTTTAAAATATATATTTCTCTAACAAAATATATATTAGTAAAATTTAATTTAAAACTATCATTTCAAAAAAAATTAGTTTTTTAAAGCAACATTAATACAATTCGTACAATTTTTTTTATTTTTTCGCCGTCTATGGGAACAAACCAAATACGAGAAATTATTTGAAACTATTTTTTCAGATATTCAGATATTTAGATCACCAAACAAAAATTAAAAAAGAACAAATGAAACAAAAGACCATAATCGGAATACTGATGTATATTCAGTTTTAAATTTAATATTCGCTCGCATTTAATATTCTAGTTTTAAATTTTTACTGGAAACTGTACTGGAATTTTTTATTATTCTTAAGTTTATATAAATTTTATAAACCTTCGTGGAACGTTTTTGTGTGCCAATGAATCGATGATTTGAAACATCATGATTCTGTCCCGTTTTGCCTATGTCCCGTTGTGTCATTGTCCGTTTTTGTCACCGTCCCGTTCCGTCCTTTCCCGTTTTGTCTGTCCCGTTCTGTCTTGTCCCGTTTTGTCATGTCCCGTTCTGTCTGGTCACCAAAATAACCACATCTGTTTTTAATTATGTTGAGGGTAATTTTTTTATTCAACCTGTATATACCGACCACCTGAGCTTAATGACCACTATTGCTTGGTCCCGTGGGTGGTCGTTATAGACCGGTTTTACTGTATTACGAACGGAACAAGGCAATGAAGTAGACAGGAACACCTATCTTGGAATTCCGCAAGTCAGAAAATTCCATAAGACTGGAAGGTGCCTAGAACCAAAGTTTCAGACTGTACATCTAAGATTCCTTAAAATAAAAAAATTGAGAATTCTGATATAGCATAGTGTTACATTAAGAAATTCAACTACGAGGGGGACGTCAGAAAGTAATGCCATTTTATTTTTAACGGAGGAAATATAGTCGCAGTGTAAAAGATAACATAGCCAAAAAGAACATGAGTTTTACAAATGGCCGCTGCTATCACATCGTCTACAGTAGAAGAACAGTGAGCTCTTATAAGATTACTTTTCGCAAAAGATAAGAAACCAGATGAAATTTTTAGGGAAATGGCAGAAGTTTATGGTGCCGACTGTCTGGAATATTCAAATGTGTGCAAATTGTGTAAAATATTTCAGACGGAACAGTTAGCCTTGCTGATAAATAGCGTTCTGGATGGCCTGCATCAGCAGCGACACCAGCTATTCTCGAGGACATTAACAACGAGATCAGAAAAACTCATTGCATTTCCTTGAAAGAAGTGAGTGAAACCTTTCACATATCCTATGTATCTGCATGGGATAGGATGCATGAGAAGCTTGGATACTGCAAAATCTTTTGGCATTGGATTCCAAAAAGTCTGACACAAGAACAAACCACTGACAGAATGGTGTGCAGCCTGCAACATCTGCATCAATACAACTAAGAGGAAAATGCGTTTCTGAATGGCTTTGTTATAGGAGATGAGTCCAGGGTTTTGCACTTCACATTTGAGCCTATTCGTTGACTTCCTGCCTTGTGAGTCAACTGTCAATGCCGATACCTATTGCGAAACGTTGACCAAACTGTGTCTTGCTATTTGGGATAAACTACCAGAAAGAGAAAACGATATTAGACTTCTTCATGATAACGTATGCCCGCGTATGACCAATGTCGTTAAAGCAAAACCGGTCTATTTCAGTTGGGAGGTTCTGGACCACCCAGGCTACAGTTCAGACTTGGCGCTCTCGGACTACCACTTCTTTGGTTCCTTGAAGAGATTTCTAGGTGGTCAGAGGTTTGAGACTGACGAGGAACTCAAATCTGCCGTGCGCCATTGGCTGTATTCACAGTCGACGAGTTCTATGAGCGGGGTAGTCTGAAACTGGTGCAGCGTTGGGATAAATGCCTGAATCGTCAAGGTGCCGATGTGGAAAAGTAGATAAGAAAGTGAAGTTGTTTACCTGTATGTGTTGTAATTTTCTTTGAAAAAATGAATGGTGTTATTTACTGATATTTCCTCGTATATAGGATCCTTATCTCAGATTTCTAACTTGTTTCTTACAGTGTGGGTGGTTTATGAACAAGTATGCATAGCAGCATGTGACTGCAACAGGCTAGATATTGCTCAGGTAGAAATATCTAGTTATTCAGGATCACGGTTCTTTGGTTTATTTGATTTTTTTTAAACTGTGCCATAATATTTGTCTGCCTTTTTTAAAATCAATACAGGAGTGCCTAGAAGTTCTAAATAAAAGGTTTCCAGGTAGTCTCCGGGTTAGAAAACTTAGAGCAATGAAACTGGAAGTATTGGAAAGGTGTGTAATTTATACCTTTAATCGCCTCTTTACTGTTCAGTGATTATTTGCTTTATCAAAAAATTTTTTTTCTTGTTTCTAGATATGACGATGCATTAAAACATTACGATGTTATCATTGCTAATGATGAAGCTAATTCAGTGAGTTTTCTTCTGGGTTTTTCGTTTTTATTTAAAATGGTTTCAGAGCAGCTCTAGATGGGGT
>JAHWFO010051652.1:0-12997 GCA_023313115.1 Rhysida immarginata | reverse complement strand
ATTTTAGCACCAGCAGATGCCCCCTCGAAAATAATCAACTTTGGATTCTACGCATTTTTTCGTGTGAAGCTTATTTTTCGAGTTATTCTGCTTTGTCAACTTAAAATTTACACCCTGTATTGTTGGTCCGTGCAGAGTGTTTGTGAATTGCGTGTTGTTAAAGACCATCAAAAAGTAGAATAGGAATGTCTGCAAGACCCACCCTCTATCTGTTTGTCTTCATCGATAAAATTGGGTTCAAAACATTAAAAGTCCCACACTTTCAGGACCTCTATCTCCTAAACGGTTGGATCAATTGAAAAACCGCCAAGAATAAAACATTTCTCGAATATTGTGTACAATCTGAATATACCATTAAAAATAGAGGTTCCTATTTAAGATTTCAAAGTTACCCTCTCCCCCAGCCCTCCTCACAAGAGGGGGGTAATTTTTTGGCTATTGAATTTCCCCCGCGAAATAATTCACTTTTGATTTTGGACATTTTTTCGTACAATGCTAAGTTTCCGAGATATCTGCCATGTTACCAGACTTATTGGACACCCCTGTATATAATGCATCATATTGGCATCTATGTTCATCAATGATGGAGAAAACCACCATTCATTAACATTTTTAACTAGCACATTAGCCACTAACATTATAATTTTCTATTTCTAGGAGCAGAAGTTTGTTATAAACGAAATTAACAGAATGAGCAGAAGTTTGTTCTATGTCTTTGTAACAAGCTTTTAAATTATGAAAACGAGATGAAGACGAGATTCGAACCTATACTATCAAAATAGGATCCCACCACTTTACCACTACAACTTACTAGAACGCTATACTCTAAAATACTCTAAGATTCGGACACTTATAAATTGTAGTGATATAATAAACTTCATGAATTTTTCGTCGTAAAAATTTGAAAAGCGCATCGAATGGCTTTTCATGGGTGTTTAGTTTAGTGAAGGCTACTCGTAGATTTTTTTTTTTTTTATCAAAATCGGTGAGTCAGAGTACGTGGAGTCTCCTTCTCAGTCAAAACTGAACAACTTACATAGAATATGAAATGTATTTCTTTGTCTTTCCAGGAAATGTTGCACTCAATTAAATCATAAACAAAGAAGTTTATAAACTAAGAAGAAATAAACGGACTTTTGACATTTCAATACCAAACTTTGTGATTTGTTGACTACGCTCTTCACCGTGTAATAAAGTGAGTCACGTTTGGCTTATAATCGATATGCAAATGAAATGAAATATTGTGAAGAGTATTAATTTTTTTTAAATTTACAGCTCAATAGTTAGCAACAGTAAACGTCATTGAGGGAATGGGAATTCTGAATAAAAACAGGGTAATGGAAAGAAGAGAGGAGGGATTAACCGTAAGAGCCCTCATTACTCTTCAAGAGAAACGCATAAGGGAAGAAAAACAACCCCTAATTGTCTGTGCCTGGCTCGAGACATGGTGAAGCTCGTGTCTGTCTGATGTTGGAGTCACTCCTCGACACACTCAAGACTCCTATTGGAGCCAAAATGAGTTTCTGTTTACCCTACAAGTTGTCGCCAACGACGAGAAAAGGATAACCTCATTTCCTTCTTTTTCTTTTTTAAGAGCTAAATCCCACGAGTATTGCATCATAAAAGTAACTAAAGATGCCATCCAAATGATTGCCTAATATTAGAAAAAAATTTTTATGGGTGACATCTTTAAATAGAAGCGTTATCTCGACGAAAATTGGAAGACCAACATATGCAACTGATTAAGATCGCGAATTACTAACAAAATCCGCCGAATATTGTATTAGCTAATTTTGATCACGTAATCATGCCGTTTGAAGTTCAAATTTGACTGTATTATATCTCTAATTAAGTAGTTTACAAATAAAAGTTTTGTTACTGAACCAGAGAGGTAAACCGCGCGTCAATCTATCGTTGAAAGCCAATCTGCTGGCGCGAAATGGAATGATCGCCTGATAAGCAAACGATGATAGATAATTAATTGGCTTCAAATGATTGCTTGACTGGTTTGATTAATGGGATAATTTCAACGATGCTGTGGCGTTGCAAATTCACTTGTTGTGGGAAAAGAGGTTTCGTATATTACACGTGGAGAATTAACTATGTTAATATTTGCACACGTTTTAGTTTCCAATCAAATTCTTTGCCGGATCGATGAAACGTTTTCAACATTAAGAGTATTCAGAATGAAATTATTTTTCTCAATTCTAAAGATTTTTTTTTTTTGCTTATCTCAATGTTTTAGCTCAAAACTTTCAAATAATTTTTGAAGCATTTGTTTTGAGATTTTATTTTTTTAACTTTCACATCACAACATGTAGACTACTTATGCGTGTAAACAGAATTTATAAAACTTAATTTCAGGTATCTCTTGAAGAAAATGCTTTAAAGCACGAAAATTATTTCACGGAAACTGCTCTAAATGCAAATCCATTACACCGAAATATCGCATCCCTATTTGCAATAAACTGTAACCCCAAAAACGTGATTTTACAGGGTGAACAAAAAACTGAATATAGATTGTGTACGCAGAATGAGTTACAAGATGTTTTAAAAACAACTTGATGTAAAAACTAAAGAGAATTGATTTACAAGTGTTTTACTAACATAGGTGATTTGAGTAATGCAGTAATTGGATTTGAATTGTTGATGGTTACGAGTATTTGCAACCGAGGACGCGATATTTTATACTAAGGGAGACCAGGGATAGTTAAGACATTTTTCAGTTTTTAATTTTTTTCTAAACTTTAAAAAAAAAAAAAAATTCTTTTGTAAAACAATAAATTTGAAATAATAGCATATTGTTTTGTTTTATAATTGGTCAATAGTCGTTTTCATTTATGAAATTTATTATTCATAAAAAATTTTATTCGACTATGTGAAGATGTCTCAATATGCCCCATGTTGAGGTAAATTGACACTGTCTCCTAAAAATGTGGCGCCCAAACATTAATCCGGGCGTCTTAGTAGAAAATAATGTCCAATTAATTTTAGCAAAAGTTTATTAAGAAATTTCAATAACCTTTTGAGATAATGAACATACAAATATCAGAAATTGAAAAAATGATGTTTTTAAGTTAAAGAATCATAAGCTCCATAAGGTTAACACTTGGACAACTTGGAAATAAAGGTATAGGATAATATTTCTGTTATGAAATTGAATTAAAAATGGTGTGAATTTACCTTTTTCTAAATAGTTTGTTCAGCGCAGATGATCGCTTTCACTGCCACTTGTTGCATTTACATAAAGTATATCAACCTACTCCATGAGAAATGCCTCAATTTGCGCCATTTGACGCCTTTACATTTCTTCTTCTTTATAAAAACAGCCGGCCTGTACGAAACTAGCCAAATTTACTCACGTTTTCACCGTCTTTCAGGCTATTACTCTGAAGAAATTCTCCACGTTCACTCATTGAGAGCCAACATAAATTTACGTCGCACTGGTTAACCTTCATACGGTGTTCGGGTCATTTTTGACCCAACGGATTCTATTTTTGATCAGTGCAAGAGAAATATTCTCGTTATTATTCAATGGTTTCGTGACTTTGTTCATATGAAATGGAACTATCATATCAGCGAACTTCAATTTTTTTTATCTTTTTTATTTGATGAGCAATTAAAATAATGACACTTAAAATGTCCGGGCCAATAATGACCCACACAAAACAATATGCTGTTTGAATCTTACATTTATGAGACCCTGATTTGAGGATAAACTAGAAATTGAAAGTAAAAGTTTTGTTGTTTCTCAGAAGAAGTGAATGGGATAGTAGCGGCGTTTTGTTTTACATGAGATCTCAATGCAACCTTTCTTGCTGGTAAGCATTCTAAAATTTACTATTCTTGATATCTATACTGAGTACTTATATGTGAATAATTCCAAGCAGTTTACAAATGGCTGGAATTGATGAGGAACGAGAAAGATGGCTTTTGGAATCAGATGAAAAAGAGGCCTCTGAGGAAGATGACCTTGTTTCTGAAAACAGCGACTTATCGGATGAATTTGATGAAGAAAGTGATATTGAATCTCAACAAGGTGCTCGGAATAATCAAATTCTTTTATCAAAGGACAAAAAAATTACGTCGAATTTAGAACCAGTTATGTCAAGAGATGGACGATTCACTGCTCGAAATGTTTTGAATATTACTCCAGAACCTACCAGATATGCTACATCCCGTGTTAGTGATGAGTTAAGTTTTCAACTTCTTTCCCTGTCTCATTGGAGAAAATTATATTGGAAAACACAAATTTAGAGGGGCGCCAGGTTTTCAAAAAAGACTGCAAAAACTAGGACTACATTCAACTTCATGCATACATTGGTTTGTTGCTTTTAGCAGGAGTGTTAAAGTCGGCCAATGAATCAACTGACAGTCTTTGGGATGCAACTACAGGTAGACATATTTTTCGAGCAACTATGTCATTGGAGCTTTTCAAAAAGATTTCACGAGTGCTCAGATTTGATGATAGAAGTAGTAGAGCCCGAAGACGAGCTACTGACAAATTTGCTCCAATAAGAGACTTATGGGACAAATGGGTTGATGAACTTCCTAAAATTTTCAATCCTTATTCTAATGTTACTGTAGATGAGTAGCTAACGACATTTAGAGGTAGATGTCCATTCCGGCAATACATGCCAAACAAGCCTGCCAAGTATGGAATAAAATTTTGGATTCTGTGAGATAACGACTCTAGTTATGCATGGAACATTCAAATTTATATTGGCAAAAACCCTGGAGAAAAACCTGAAAAAAACAAGATATAAGAGTGGTCTTGGACTTGTCCCATGGGCTAAAGGATCACAATATTACATATGACAACTTTTTCACCTCCTATGAATTAGGTCAAATGCTGAAGAGGCGGAATTTGATGATGATAGGGACCATTCGTAAAAATAAGCCATCAATCTCACCAGAACTTCTTCAAACCAAAGGACTGCCCCAGTTCTCATCCAAATTTGCATTTACCAGTGACACCACGCTTGTATCTTACATACCCAAGGAAAACATATGTGTGTTGTCTTGCAAAGCACCTTACATCTTGACAAACAGGTCAATAATACTCAGGAGAAAAAGCCAGAAATTATTTTAGATAACAATTCTACTAAAGGTGCTGTGGACACACATGATAAAATGGTGGTTACATATCAAAAAGAAAAACAAATAGATGGCCAGTGGTTGTATTTGCTAACATGCTTGACATTTCTGCCTACAATGCATTTTTTGTTTTTGCGCATGCAACAAATAGTTGGAAGAGAACTCATTTGAAAGAAAGAAAAATCTTTTTAGAGAATCTTGGCAAACTTCTCGTAAAGAAGAAATTGAAAGACGAACTATGCTACCAAGAGCTACAGCTGAAACAGACTTAGTACTAAGCATTCAGTCTAGTTCAGCAGCAGGTAGAATGGAATCAACAGAAACGTCTTCATCTACAGAACTAAAAACTGGGAAGCGTGGATGCTGTAAATTCTGTGAAAAAACTGATAACAAAAGTGCACTAATATGCTAAAAGTGTGGAAACTTTGTTTGCAAAAACCATGTCTAATTTTGCAAAGATTGCACAAACTAGTCAGAATTTTCTTGCTTTGATATATTTAATATTTTGTTATTTTTCACAAGCCATATTTTACTATACCTACGTTACATGATTAAAATTTAAACTTTAATTTTTAACATTTTCAATACACAATATTTAAATTTTATTTCATTTTTTATTTTTTAATTTAAATTGATTATTTATTTAATTTATCTTTAAAATATTTTATGTAATTAAATTTAAGATGTTTAATATTATTCTTATAAACTGCCAACAATTTATTTCTGATGCTGTGTGATTTTTAACGCATGTCTGTAATAACGGGTCTATAATAACGAACACATTTAGTGTATAGTCAAAATGAATACCTCACGAAGGTTAAACACAACAAAAAGCTCTCCTGTCTATCGGGCGTAATTAAAAAAACGAGCACACACTTATCAGAAGCGTTACCTTGGCGGTGATTTCAAAAATTTATGCATGAGCATTGTCCGATGATATCTGAAAAAGGTGGCCCGACGCTTAGTAAGTTGTATAATTTCATTTAAATATTTACTTTGAAGTGTCTTAATACTTGTAGTAGTGTATCATGTGTCAATGCTTGAGTGACCCCCTACCTATCCGATATTTAGTTATAACCAAATTGACAGAATACAGAACGATGTAAAGAAGAGTCTACGAATCACTACGAAAATTGGTGGATACTCCAATGGTGGAACATGAGAAAAAGAATATGTGAATATAAAATATTAGCTCTTTTTATTGTCACAATGTACGAGTAGTTGAACATGTTGATTTCTACTGAATGGTCTACGTTACACAGATCTTTATCTTAAAATCATCTCGGGTTTGCACGAAAGAAGTTAATTATGGTGCCCAGCACGAAAGAAAAAGGAAACTGGCGCATGTGTAAATGCAAAAAACTCGTTCAACCAATCAGAAACGGACTGGAAATGGGGTAATTATTAATTCCTGGCATCAGTAGTAAATAATGCTCCGATTCCTGTCCTTTTCTGATTGGTAGAACGAGTTTTTTTTTCATTTACACATGTGCCAGTTTCCTTTTTCTTTCGTGCCGGGCACTATAGAAAGAAAGATGTTGCACGTGTGGCAACGCGATTGCTGCATACCACATCTGATGAAGGCAGAATAATTTCTCGAACGTTTTCCACTGCCTGACCATCAAGTTCCTCCATGTGATTTTATGAAGCAGTTTGGAACGTCGAATGTATCAAGCCAATGCTGAATCGGTTGTAGATCTGAAAGCTGGAATAACACAGTAGGGCAGCAATTCCACGAGAACTTTAATTAAGGAATCTTTAATCTATAATACAGCATTCCAAGTGGAATGACATAACCACAATACAGTAAAATTTTAATAAAACACCAATATAATTACAAGAAATCCCGAAATTGAAGATGGTAAAAGAACACAAAAATACATAAATGTTAATATATTTATCCTAAATCAATTGCTGCAAGAAGTTACAAGAAAATGAACTCACTCTGTAGACTAATCAATATTCCCTTGAATAGAAATAAAATGATCAGTAATTATTGATCTAAACTTTGAGCAAGTGGTTTTATCATGGGGAAAGATCGACATTAATTTTTGACGGACTATGTAAGGTAGGTCATTCCATATTTACATATACGACATTATAAGGAAAATGGCCAACAGGGGTGGAAGATAACACATATGGAACCTCAAATTTCAACTGTCTAGCAGATCTAATATGGGTACTAGTTATCAACCATTCTCTAAAAAACGCTGCCGCGGCATAACAAAAGAAATAAGGCATTAATCAAATCCACTATTAGTCCAATTCGACGTACTGACATTAATATAGGTAATCGATAATAAACTTTGCACTCATTCGTAATTGAGGCATATTTTTTTTTAACTTAAAGGCAGCACGTATCACCTGATTGTAAGCAACTTTTATTCGGCGTAGATTAAGTCTCGAAGTGCTGGCCAAGATAGTAAATTAAAAATTTTTTTCTTAATCACTTTTGAATATATTATTGTTTGAAGAAGTGGTCTTATTAAATAACTTTGACGATGAACAAAGATTATAATTAACATGTCTATTAAATCGGAGACGGGCATCTATGGTAAAACCTAGAATTTTTTTCACTTATTGCAAGAAATATTTTTTGAACAGGTAAACAAATTGAATTGGTCTTTGTTGAGTTTCATTCCTCGATTATACTATCATATTCCAACCATTTAATATCAGACTCAGTTTGATCAGTAATAATCTCTTCATCCTTTGGGTGATTTAGACAATATGTTGTCATCTACATAGCTTTTAATTTCAAGATTGAAGTCATATTGTACATAGAAGACGAGGCAACAGCAAATAGCAGAGGGCCTAAGCCCGGACCTTGGATAACACCCAGTGGATAAACAGTGGATTTCCTGAAATGCTATTAAAACGATTCCTGAAATAGTCTTTTAGTAATGTGAGATAAGGATCGACAATACCCAAGGCCTGAAGATCGTAAAATAATTAGTTCTTGAAACTGTGTCAAATGTCTTGGATACGTCTATCTGAAGAATAATAAAGTGATGTCCTTGGTCAATAGCTTTGCAGCCTTAATATAGAGATCCACTGGACCCGGGTCCCTGGACGACTGCCACGTTGCTGATGTGGAATTCGTGTCTGGAGGTTAACTTGTGAGTCTTTATAAATAATATTTTCTATTAACTTCGAACGGAGGTGATATTAAAATAGGGCGATAACTGAAAACAACTTGCCATCACCAGATTTATAAATAGAAGTAATAATTGTCCTTTTCAACAAAGCACGGAATCTGCTAATTCTTTTTCACCCCCATGCTAAATAAAGAAATTAAACAGGAGCTCATACTCCAGGCATTAGGTAAAGATAAGAATTAAAAAATGGAAGGAAAAATTCTGCGACCTGGATTCGAACCAGGAACCTGCGAGGAATTGGTAGAGGCGTCGAACATATGACACTCGAGGTTCCCGATTCGAATCCAGGTCGTAGAATTTTTCCTTCCATTTTTAATTAATATCTTTAAACCTATGCTATCTAAATTTTTTGGAATTCGATCAAATATCAATCTCATCGGAGTAACATCCGTTACTTTAAGGTAAATAATTCTTCGAGCCTTAAAATCAATAACCTGGGCTAAACGGGTGTCAAGTTGTAATGAGGGCGCACCAAAGCATTCGACCTCAAAATAGCGAAGCTCTACAATGATAAGGGAAATAATCATATCATTGTTTGCTATGCTCAAAGAGCGCAGATGTTAAGTAAAGTTCTCGTATATCTCTCTAGAACTTTAATGGTAAGCTTCCAGAGGCGCCTTCTGTTGCTAGTAAAAACACCTATTCCTGTAATATTAACGAATCATGTACTCAGGTGAAAGGGCAATTTGAGCGAACGTCCGCGCGCAAGAACCTTGCGAGAGGGCGCTGGAGACCTCAGGGGAATAAAGCCAACGCCTCCTATAAAGAAAGCCTCGGCACTGAAACGTCATACATTGTTACATCATCATACTTCGTCCTTTTTAACCGCATTTCTACCAATAATAAGCTCTAAATTTGGTCGACCTCAAAGCCAACTAGAAAGACAGGCCTGGATGCGGGAAAGTCATCTGATCATAAAAGTCCGAGTAACAATGTAACCTTCATTGTTTCCATCTTGGTTTTTAACAATCAGTATTTTTTCATTTGTTGAAAACAATAAAAGTTTGATTGTTGGTCGGACTGCTATGGTCAGGTGACTTTTCGCGTCAGGGCCTTGTATTTCTCGTTGGCCTCGGGTCGACCTATGATGATGTAACAATGTACAGTATGACATTTCAGTGCCAAGGCTTTCTTTATAGGAGGCGTTGATAAAGCTCTGGATCACTAAAGTAAGGCAATCCGCCATTTTTAGCCCAATCGGCCCAATCATTTTATTGCGCCAGCTCTAAAATCTGCCTGAAATGAATTTTATTTTCAAAATTTTTGCATTAGTATCGTCTGGAAATATAACTGACAATAAAATTTGTAACTATTATTTTTCCTTTAAATTTTGTTTTCAATTGAAATTTTATATATAAAGAATGGTAAGGTTGAGATAATTTAATTTTAATCGTTCAGTAAGGGGCCCATAGTGCTGTTTCTATCGATAAAATTGGTAGAGACTTTACAACACAACAAAGGGAGAACAGAGTTTCCTACTAGTTTCGCCATTTATTCCCGGCTTTATCAAGGATACACACAAGAGGACATAAGCCTTTATATACAGAAAATATGGTACAGAATGAGAACATGATTGGATGAAGAAATAACAAATAGTAAATAATGTAAAGTGTACAGTGGCGACATTGAAAGGAGAATGGTTGGATAAGGAACCAATAACAGTGAAATTATAAGGAAACCTTGAGAGGAAAATTAATTGAAATATAAAGGAAAAAGTGATGTCATAACACAAACAAAATTGAAAACGCGAACCTAGAAGAAGACTCATCCGGAGTTAACGTAAACTAAGGTATCAATAAAAAACGGAAAGGAAAGTAAATATACAAATATGAAAAATTACAAGATATCGGATAAAGAATTTAAAATAGAATAAATATCAAAAACGGTTTGGCAATTGAGGAGGTGCTCTGGAGAGGAGATCTTAGCTTTAAAGATCTCAATAGCTTCGAGAGTGGCAGTCTTGAATGGGTCGTTGCATAGATGGAGAATGGTCATGATTTCACTTTGCTCTTTGGGGGCATGTCCCATGCGGGCAAGGTGGATCGCGTAGTGTGAATTATTATCTCGTTTTTTGTAGGAGTCTATGTGTTCTTTGAATCGTTTATTGAAATTGCGGGTCGATAGGCCTATGTTGTATTTGTCGCAAAATCCACAGTTTAATCTATAAACTCCGGAACGGGAGAAATTGTCGGTGTGTGTTTGGATGGGGGGATTAAGAGAGCGAAAGCATGGGGTCGATGAGCGGTAGGAAACTTGTAGGCCGAGTGAGGAGAGGAAGGCGGAAAGGCGGTAAAATTGAGGGCTGATGAATCGCAAGGACACCCATTTTTTGGGTGGGGATGGTTGAGGAGGTTTAGGGTTGGAGAGGGCAAGTTTTCTTCGTTGGAGAATCCGGGTAAGTTGTGTAGCCATTTTTTAAGGCGAGGGCGCGTATAGTTCGGAATTCGGTGGCACGGGAAGAAGGACTGAGGGGTAACTTGAGGGCACGGTCGATGAAGAAACGGAGGGAGGCTTGTTTATGGATAGGAGGGTGTGAAGAGGAACAATGGATTAAATTAGATGATGTGGTGGGTTTACGGTAGACAGAGAATGAAAAGCGGTGGTTGGAGGGGTCATTAGTGATGACGTTATCGAGGTATGGAAGAGAGCGGTTAGATTCGGTTTCAAAGGTGAACTGGATGTGGGGTGAGAAAGTGTTGAAGAGGTTAGCAATGTCAACGGGTGAAGATAATTTTAACTATACGGTAGATGACTTTTTGGTTGATTTACACTTCAACACTCGTAATAACCTTTTGTTTAATAATAAACAAATAAAAGGCTACACTTTTAATAAACCTTAATAGATGAATGTCTGGGCCAAAGATGGCTGAAAAAAACTCACGTGACCTCAAACCAACCAATCAACAACCAGTGTTATCTGCTAGCATTGGGGAAGATAATCCAGAGCTTTAGTAATCCACAGCTTTACAGGGGAAGACGAGAGGTTTCGAGAGCAGAAGGCCCGCGAAATTCAAAGGGATACGACGCTCAATTGAGTGTTCGGCATCGAGGTAGAGAAATCAAGCTGCCGAGTCAGCAGCCGCTAAAGAAGGTGCTGACGCGAGTGAGGCAAGCTTGGCAACGGGGGAAGGGAACTCAAGCAGCCATTGATTTCTGTAACGGTGCTGGAGACTCCTCGGTAAAGCGAGAAATATACTTTAAGTTTGTCTAACTTATGCTTGTGCTATGCAGACTTAGATAACGTCGTCGTATCGAAAGAATCTCGTATCGACGGAGGAAGTGGCAAGTTTGCAATAGGGTTATCGGTGGAAGGCAGTTTCCTCATAGCAATAAGCGACTGGAGCTAATGATACATGGTGGAGGCTTTAACATATTGATCGGAGATGAAATTTCAAAGGCAATGGGAAACCTCAGAGACGTCCGTAACATTCCATTCCAGATGTTAATGAGAATTTCTCACGACGAGTAGAATTTAGCTTCGGAGATTCAAGAGGATTTGCATCGTCGCTACGGTAGCCACGCATTGGTCTGGATCCAAGGATTGCCATTCCGTAAAGAGCCTGGTTACAGCTGGTTGGAGAAACTAATTTCGCCGCCACATTGGAGCGGGAGAAATGCTGTTGTGGCATACTGGGGAATACCAAGTTTGCTCGGAGAAGGGCTTGGTTGTGCTGTGGCCCAAATACAAGGTAGATGGACTCTCTTTCTCGTATATTTAATCTCTGTCTTCCCAACAACGCTAAAAGACGTTGGCGCGTAAAGTTAATGTGCATATTTGTATCTTTGCAGTCCTTCTCCATCGAGTCACATTATTATGACCACGCCCTACGTTTGTCTTCGGGGTTGCCCAGCCGAAGAATTATGGCACGTGTTGGAAATTGGTTAGGTGACTATATAAGATAGGTTACCACTATATTAAAAGCATATCACTCATTGCTGCATTGGGTAAGAAGCGTGATTTATCAGATCTGGAAAAGGGCAAGACAATCGGCTTTCCGGCCAAGGGTGGCAGTATTTCGGAAACCGCGCAGTTTGTGAACTGTTCCCGTGCTGTTGTAGTTAAAGTGTACGATGACTGGGAAAATGGGACCGTTCAGAATAAACGCTATGGGAACTGTGGAGCACCACGTGCCATTGATATGAGAGGTGAACGTCGGCTGCGAAGGCGTGTGAAGGCCAACCGAAGAGTTACAGCGGACTAACTTACCGCTCAAACCAACGAGAGTGCTACCAGACATGTCTCTAAAACCCTGCTACGTATGGGCCTCCGCAGCAGACGGATGGTCACCGCACCCATGCTGATGAAGGTTCATCGCCAAAAACGGTTTCAATTTGCTCAACATTACAGAAACTGGACCACTTCTGACTGGAAAAAGGTTGCCTTCTCCGATGAGTCACGATTTCTCCTCCACAGAAGTGACGTTGGCGGGTGAGGCGAAAAACCACTGAAGACAAGCATCCTGCAACCATTGTTGGGCGAATCCAGGCTGGTGGCGGCAGCGGCATCGTGATGAGAGCGTTCTCATGGCATTGTCTGGGCCCACAGATACCTGTGGAAGTCACTATCAACCGATTCGGTTATTTATCCATAATTGCAGATCAAGTACACCCTACATGGCGACTGTCTTCCCAGAGGAGGATGGCACGTTCCAGCAAGACAATGCGACGTGTCATACGGCTGCAATTGTTCGGGGGTGGTTTGAGGAACGCGACCAAGAGTTCCAAGCATTACCCTGGCCCCC
>JAHWFO010051639.1:0-10708 GCA_023313115.1 Rhysida immarginata | reverse complement strand
TGGGGTGCAAACTGTGCAGGACCTCTACCGATCCTTCCCAAGACGTGTTGCTGCTGTGCTGGCTGCCCACGGTGCCCCAACACCTTATTAAATAAAGATTTTGGATTTCTACCAGGTGTTTCAGTTTCAATGTCCAATACCTGTAGAATTATTACTACCAATGTCAAAATCTCATCTGGAGGTGCAGCAATTATCGTTAAAAAAGGCATTCGGCATCGGGAAGACCTCATACGAATGTATACAGGAATGGAGGTTGCTTCTGTTATTATCACGGATACTATTGTTGGCGATGTTAAATTCCTGGCTCTTTACAACTCTCCCAAGCATAAGATCGATGTTGACGAGCTCGATGAGCTATTCTCTGGGAGTATCCCAGTGGTAATGGCGGGAGACTTGAATGCTAAGCACTCGCAGTGGAACTCCAAACGTCATAATCAGAACGGTGTCATATTATCTAGATATATACAGAGCAAAACTGATATCACTGCGATAGGTCCTGTAAACGACACGTATTACTGTGACCTCTCACCTACAAGTGATGTCCTTGATATTGTTTTGCTGAAAGGCTTCTATAAGCCATTCGATATTTTTACTGTTGATGATTTATCTTCAGATCATAAACCGTCGCACTGAATTTTGAAAATCTCAATATTGACTGCAGAGAACAAATGGGGCTTAAACAAGATTGGAAACTTTTCAGAGATCTTCTCAAAAATGACAGTAATCTACTCAATGACGTGTATAGTACGGAGGAGATAGACATAAATGTTGAAAGGGTCACTACACGTATTACTGAAGCCATCAATGCTTGTGCTTCTCCAGTAGACGTGAAACGGCCTGATCTTCTCGATCTTACTCCAGCAATCAAGTATCTAATAGATCAAAGAAACAGGGTAAGGAGGCAATGGCACCGAACACGAGAGCATTGGTTTAAAACCAAATATAACCGACTTACGAGAAGAGTACATGAGGAAGTAAATAAACTTCGTAACGATAGATGGAATGAGAAGGTGAGGAGTTTGTCAACCCAGGACAATTCTATATGGTGCATGAGTCGAGCCTTACAAAACAAAAAGGCCATGAACATTCCACCGCTTTTAGACACTAATGGACATTTCATAACTAATGACCAAGACAAAGCACAGCTTATTGCTGATTCACTTTAAACAACAATTTGTGACTCCAAAGGATGATCGTCCAGAAGGACTAGAAATATCCAAAATGGTAGAAAGCAGCATAACAAAGCATTACAACAATAGCCATCATGTGGCCAAACATAAAATACAGGTAGCTGAGATTCAAAATTGCTTTAAGAAACTCAAGAAAAAGAAGGCACCAGGTAAAGACACTATTAATAACAATGCCTTAAAAAACTTACCGCAAAATGTAACTAGTGATATCACTAAAATTATAAACGACTGTTGGGATAACTGTTACTTTCCGGATACATGGAGACAGTCTGTTGTCCTAAGTATCCCTAAACCCGGTCAAAATCCTGCAAACCCTGTAAGCTACAGGCCCATCAGTTTGCTGTCTTCTATATCCAAAGTCTTGGAGAGAACAATTCTCACAAGATTCTTAAATTTCTGCACAACCAATAATCTCATCCGTGCAGAACAATTTGGTTTTCGGGCGGAACATTCTTGCCAGCTCCAAATTTGGAAACTTATAGCGGATGTTAACACTCCCCTTAATCTTTCGATATATTGCGGCGTCATCTTCTTAGATGTTCATAAAGCATTTGATCAGGTCTGGCATGAAGGCCTTATTTATAAAATGATAACTGATGGTTTCCCCACATGATTTAATTAGTCTTTTCAGGCCAGAGTTGGAGATGAATTATCTGATACCTGTGAGATAAATGGCGGTGTCCCACAAGGATCAGTGCTGGGGCCAGTTCTGTTCAATTACTATATACGTGACTTCCCTGAAATCTCTTACTGCAAGCTATATTTTTATGCGGATGATGCTGCTATACAGACATGGGCACGCCAGCCTGGTGTTTTGTATCACGTTTGCAGAAAGCCCTTAAAGAATGTGAAATCTGGTTTAGCAAGTGGCGATTAAAACTGAATGTCGACAAATGCAAAGCAATGTTTATCACTAAGAAGGAAAAGAGAAATCTTGACTCCTTAAAGTTATATGGCAAATACTTGGAATGGGTTGATAATTACAGATACCTTGGCGTTGTTATTGATTCAAAACTATCATGGAATATGCATGTGACTTATGCGATGAACAAGGCCAAAAAAAGCAAAGTTTAGCTTAATTGCTCTGTTGGGTCGTAACAGTGCCCTCAGTGTTGATAACAAACTACTGTTATACAAAATAATTGTTCGTGTCATCTTGCTATATGGCATGCCCGTCTGGGCTACGATTTGCAAGACAAGATGGAAGGAACTCCAAACTTTCCAGAACATTACCTTAAGGACTATTGCACAATTAGATAGGAGAATTGCTCGCAATTACTCCATTCATAATGATTTCGATATGACCCATGTCGGGAAATATGTTCAAGAGCTCATGAAAACCGTGCTGCCTATTATGGCAAATCATGATAATGATATAGTCTCTGGCATTCTAAAACATTCTCTACATAGAAAAAGGCATCGTAATCCAAGACATATCGTTGATGTCAATTTTGATGACAATGATAATGTCATCTTCCCAGATTACTGGATTTCATAAATTCTTTCGTTTTTTCTGTGGCTTACTATGTAATATACTCCTAGTTCAGACAATCGTCAATCAAATTTTCCTCCACCAAGAGGAGGCAATTTTCTTTCTTTTTACTTTGGATGACCTTTGTGGGTACATCAGGCTTCTTTTCTAGTTCAGTGTATTTCCCTTGGAATATGATTATGAAGGGCGAGATTATGGAAGCTATGCTTCAAGTTCCACACGAATACCGATACACTACACTGTTCGATTGTCGATGTATATTCCATTTCCAAAAAAACCGATGCCATTTCGAAAATGGAAGTCAACTTTAAAATGTGCAATGGAAACCCTTATTTTCAATTTTACAAAGTATTTGAGAAATGTTTTATTCTTGGTGTTTTTTTCAATTAATCCAACCGTTTATGAAATAGAGGCAGTGAAAGTATGGTCGATTTGGATTAAAAGAAAAGGCAAAAAACGGAAACTGTTCCTAAACACAATTGATTATAAAATGAATAGTAATGTTTTTATTTGAACATGCCATTTTTACAGTAATGCAAAACAACGGTTGTACAATAAATGTTATTATAATAAATGTTCCAACACATGTCATTCCTAGTCTATGCATATTTGTAAGCGATGTTGCAGAGACTTTTCTGAATGCAGTATCGTTCTCTCCTCCAACACACGGCACACAGCTGGGATCCTACACTGTACATCCTCAGGTGTTGTTGGTCGATTTCTGTAAACTGTATCTTTAACAACCCCCCAAAGAAAAAAGTCGAGAGGATTTAGATCGGGGGATCGAGAGGGCACAGAAACTGTGACAAGAAAAACTACATCACAGTTTCCACGAATACTGGTTACACGGAAGTAAAACAGCCAAAATATCAAACAAACCATACGCACCGCCAACCTTTGTTTTCGTTTAAATTATGAACAATTTCTGTTTTTCGCCTTTTCTTTAAATCCAAATACAGCACTTTTAGTGCCTCTTCTCCTAAACCGTTGGATCAATTGAAAAAAAAAAATTTCTCAAATGTTGCGTAAAATCTGAAAATACCATTAAAAATAGGGGTTTCCATTGCCATTTCAAAGTTGACTTCATATTCGCAAAAAAGTACAATAATTCTTCCATTGAAATCGAAAAGTACTGTCAGATTTGTATTTTAGAAGTTGGCTATTGGTTCACTTTAGGCAAGATACCCTGTATACGGACGCTGGTTGGCCTTGGACGACAAAACCGATAACAAAGCATCCATCAACTCGACTCATCAAACCAACAAGCATACTGTCTTCTGCTTTTTAATAACTGATCTAAGGATACATATTAATTCATACCTATCGAAATGACACGAAGAAAAGAACGAGTATTGGTCAGAGAAACCGTGCAGCTAAAGACAAATAGCGTCGGAAATATCTGAACAACGGGAGCTTCATCAACAGCAGAAGCATACGAGAGCTTCTACTTCAAGGGCAAGAAAAACGTCGCCGGAAAAGAGCTGCATATACAATTCGATATAGAACAGAAGAATCATGTATGGTGAATCGAAATTCGGGTTTAAAATTTGGGGCAATTAATTACAACCGATTTCGATTGCTGTAATCACCTAAAGCCCCTAATAGGACAGATGGATGTCGTATGTAACTATTATCTTGCAGGAAAATATAAATGCGAACCACTAGGAATGTTTTGCTTCAATGGGGAAGCAAAGCTGCCACAACTATTTTATCGGGTAGCACAACACAGTTCAAATATTTCCTAAAAAATTTAAGGGCATACAATTCAAGCTTTCAAATGATATCATTGGTGTGTTCACCTGTAATGCAAAAAAGGTGTGTTCATGCCTACTTTTAAGATACAGAGCCCACTTTACCACAAAGCTGAATCACTTTCCCCTCTTCCAGATGAAAAACCAAAACTTTTACAAACTTACTGCATGGGTGATGAAAAATTAGAGACTGATTAACGATGTGCTAATACACAGTGTATTCAAAAACTACCAGGACTGCCACCCGTAACACAGTGCAAGTGGCGCCATCTCTGCGCGAACAAACGGAATCACGCAGCAATGACCTTGAGCCACACCCATACAAAGTTTCATTCAGTTTCGACGAGTTCTAACTTGTGGGCGTTCATTCGCGTCAAGTGCGTTTGTGTGCTCGTGTCATCGTGCGAGGCCAGAATTGTTGGGCAGTAGAAAGTGGTGACGATTGCACGGCAACGCACTATCTCATAGTCATTAATTTGTAATCAGGCACGTACGGAGGATGGTCAAGGTTCACAACCTGCCTTCTCGTCAAAAATTCCTCCACAATGATGGACTTTTCAGATAGTGCATTGTCATGCAACAGCCACCATTTTCCACTGTCCAACAATTCTAACCTCACACGATGACGAGAGCACACGAACACACTTTATGTGAATGAATGCCCGTAAGTCAGAACTCGTCGAAACTGAATGAAACTTGGCATGGGTTGGCCCAAGGTCATTGCTGCATAATTCCATTTGTCACAAGAGATGCTGCCATTTGTACTATTTTACGGGTGGCAGTCCTTGAACTTCTTGAATACACAGTATATCATGTGCGCGACAAGACACAGTTTTTAAATCTGCAAATACTATTTCTTGTGCACAACCACTTGGTAAGAATGTTTAAAACAGCATCAGAAAGGAGCACAAAGTAGTCATACGGTGAACATGAACAACGTTTTATTGCCACAACCATTAACGATGTAGCCAGTCATTGTCGGTTTGGAACAGTACGATTGCAGTGACACAATTATTCAGAGATGAGATTTCAGAAACACACCGTTCATATGAATCTCTGTAGCAACCTCTTATCTTCTGGGAGGATGAGGATGGTTACCACTTCAACATCAAGCAAATTGATCCTCGCACAGCATCTTCTGCAGACGTTTATGCATACCCATCATGCTTAGAGGAATCGTCAAACCACATCTTACGATTCCGCCAGCTATTTAATAAAATTATCGTGGATATGTACTTAAAAGTCTAAAGTGAGCGCCTTCTTTATATTAGGTTAAAGCGGCAAAAACTGCACACTGATGACTTTATTCATCAACAGGATGCTGTGGCCAATGACCAGATTATTGCCGATATAGGAAGGATAGTCGTATAGCCTGCTACGTTCACTGGCAGTCAAGAGGCAAATGCATGAATATGCTTATGACGCCATGTCCTATGTCTGTAACCATGGCTGTCCGGATCTTTTTATAACCTTTACGTGCAACCTAAATGGCCTGAGAGATTACAGTTGAGCTTATGGAAGACCAGTTACAGACTGATCGCTGCGATTTAACAGTGAGGATTTAAGCAAAAGTAGTTGATCACTACATTCTAAATTAATTGTGTTTATTTTGATATTTGTTTGTCTATGTTCAGGATGAACAAATGCAAAACACAGTGTATCGTCAACCTTTCCAGTAAAAGCTTGGATTAAATAAAAGCTTTACTCTACGCAAAGCCCAGGCAACATCGGGTACCCCAGCTAGTACAAAATAAATAACATTAGAACTTTAATTATAAATAAAAATCTGTCAAAAATCATTTTATTATCTATTTTTTTAAATTATGAATTGTAAATTATGAATTGTAGAAGTCATAAGTATATACTTATGTAAATAAATCTAAATTATTAAATAATATTTACTCTCTACTTTAAAAAAATAAACATTTATGTATGAAACTAAACATATACATATATACAGTATTCAAAGTTTGGAATTCCGATCCTGCTGTTTTTACTGTAAACATAAATCTTAAAAAGAATTAAGCTTTATTAAGTTAAAGGCAAATATATAAGAATAGTATTGGTGCTGCTTTCGATTAAGGTATCATCAGTGATTGCATCCGTTATTATGGTGGCATCTTCCTGAGTCACGACAGATTCATCCATTGATGTGGGAATATATATGTGAGACTGATTATCATCTGTCTCAGAGATATTGTCATTGTTAGCCATCGGTAATAATATTGTCTCGGGGTTGTTAAGATTATGCTGAAAGATGTGTTCGTTTGCAGTTTCAACTACGTCAATTTTAGGCACTTCGATTGCATACACTACCTGTTCTCTGGCATTCTCATTTGGTTTTCGTTTTGGCCTTTTCTTTTTATCCTTTTTCTTGTTGTTGATTTGCGTCGACTGCTTTTGGCGTTCTGTTCTTGGCACATAAGGGATAGGTGTTTCAAGAGTCTTTTTGTCATCGCTGCGATTGTACACCCCAGCCAAAAGAGAGACGACATCAGTATTTTCACCATCGACAACGTCACTGTGATTTTCTAAAAGGTGAGTCTTATATTCTGATGCAGCATTGCATCCGAAGTCACAAAATCGACAAGGATAGACTTTCTTACCCTCGTGTTTCTTTGTCTTGAGAATGTGCTTTCTAATATTCTCCTGCGTATTGCACGTATAGTTACAATAGGGACATTTATAAGGTTTGGAGCCAGTGTGGATCCGCATATGCCGTTGCAAATGAGGACTCAGATGGGCTGAATAAGAACAATATTTACATTTGAATGGGCGTTCTCCTGTATGACTGCGTCGATGTTTTGTCAACTGGTGTTGGCTTCGTCCCCGATAACCGCATTTGTCACAGAGAAAAGGTTTTTCATCTGTGTGCACTCGCAAATGAATATCCAACTCGCTTTGACATCGAAACGCTTGACTACAACCTGAGTAAGGAAAACAGAGATAAATATGTTGATGATGATATAAATCTTCTATAATTATGCCATTAAAATTTGTTGTAGGAACATTTTAAAAACAATTTCATACCTTCTTGTGGACATTTATAATCTTTACCAAAATGCAATTTCATGTGGTGTTTCAATCCCCATCTGAAATAGATAAAATTTATGATTAAAAAACAAACAAAGCAACCACCATCGGATTTATTTCACCTCATGCCTCTCAGAGTATATAAAATCATCTATACAGTAAAGCCTGAGCCAACGACCATCTGAGCTTGGTCCTGCAGAAATTTACATGGGAAATCTGTTGGCATAAGAACACCTGTACGTATAACGTGACCATCGACCTACTGATTCCACTACAATTTTTTCTGTAATCAACCAATTAGGTGCTAACCGAAGTATCAAATATATCGCTAGACTATTCTCTGTATCTACCAGTCAGAGCGAAGAGATACAAATACAACCGCTGGTTATTTTAGCCTGCTGATATTGTTTACTATGTCAAGCTTGTCTTTGGGGAAGCAAATTTTGCTCTAAAATCATTGGGGTGTATTTCCATAAAGCCCAAACAGTCGTAACTATTCCAGTGCAGTTGCAAAAATCCTATCTAAAAAATAATGACCTGGGGGTCTAGGCTGAACCCATCGACAAGCTGTCGATCTCGACAAAATCTAACCATCGATAAGTGGCATATTACACAGTTTTATACAAATTTACACACGTATGGCTAGATGATATACACTGATGTACACAAGTTTACACATAATTTTACACATTTATCCATGTATACACATAAATACATACATAAACACATACCTGTAGACACACTATATTATTATTTTCACAGTTCAAGTTTCTTAGCACAAGAGAGTACTTCATGTATGTAAATATTTTTAAACAAGTTTTTGTTAATTTTTTTAGAAAATGTGTATTCTTGAGCTATGTATATTTAGCCTGCAGGCCGGAAACGAAGGAAAAAAGATTTTAATAAGAAATCCGTTGGTAAATTATGAAATAACGATCGCCAAGTGCATAGTCGACTGCTCTTAAATTGTAGACAAGAATAAGGCAGTTGTCGATGGTCAAAGTCTACACTAGAAAATCGACGGTGTAGAGTCTGTATACTGTAGACTCTGTAGACAAGTAGACAAGTTGTGATCGATAGTCGACTGCTTGTCGATGAGCTCAGCCTAGACACCTTGGTCTCTACCTGATAGAATGGAATAAAAATGCCAGATGAATTCAACTCTTTAGCTATCTGGATAATCAAATGTTTTTTTGTTTTTTCTTATCGTAATTGTAATCGCAGAGTTATAATCACAAAGTTTCAGTTTGAAATCATGGCAGCTGTCTAAAAGCACAAATGGAAGGGATCACCCGCTTGGGAACTGTTCAATCGTAAAACGTGATCTGTTGGCAACTAGTCAGAATTTAGAGAAACACACTGGATGTGCTCGAAAAACATTTTGAAGATTTAGTTTTCACTAGGAAGGCAAGAAAGTGCAAAGAAACGACCACCTGAGCTTAACGACCACTTTTGATTGGCCCCGTGGTTGGTCTTTATAGACAGTTTTTACTGTATTTCAATTCCTAATCTATGGTTTCAAAGTTGAATCTTTTTGATGAATAAATATATGAACATTTTTTAATTATCACACCCTTCCAAAAATTTAAGTTCACTTATTAAGATTTTTTTATTTCTCTTTAATACAAGACCATCTGGAAATTTAATATGTAATCTAAAAGCCATTGACCTCATTGAAAAGAGCATATAAATTTGCATAAGACTGCTTAGAATATTTCATATTTTCTTATTTTAACAATGCAAAATAAATAAATAAATAAAATAACATTTCCTATCCAGTGTCAAAAAAACCCCACAAGTAGAACCTTTTCTTTGGAGCAGTCAGCATGGAACTTCTGTGGTGGGGGAGGGGGGGGGGGGCCTGTTTTCTATATGGATGATTGTCTTTTTGTTTGAGGGTCATAAAGAAAGCACCACGTTTCATGGGATCCAAAAATTGTGAAATTTTTGCACGCATCACACTACGTTACTCATCTGCGCATGCAGCGCATGTTTGAAGACGTGCAGGGACACATGATTTATTTCAACCTGGCAACAATATATTGGTGCACAAAACTGAAATGTCTCAAGATTGTAAAAAATTATACACGAAGGATGTTCAAAAAGTTCAGGAATTTTAAATCTACCTCGTATATCTGCAGACACTATTTTCAGCAGTTTTGACTTAGATATGGGACGTGCAAAAAATGTTATCAATATTGCTACAAGGAAACTGGAAAAGAACGAACGGGCCGACCAAAAAAAAAAACAAAAAAAAAACTTAACATGATAATAAGGTACATTGTTCTGAATTCAAGGCAACCAACTGCTTGTGAAATAACATCTACAATTTGGAGCCAATGGAAAAAAAGTATCTATACCAAATGAAGGATGGGTGAAATCAATGGGTTGCTCCTTTTTTAAGGCCAGACATTAAACCACTGTTAACTGCAGCCCAAAAATAAAATGGTGGACAAAGGAACAATTACAGTGGTCCATTGATGACTAGAACCAAATTGTATACTCAGATAAATCAAGATGCGAGGTCTGTTATAGAAAAATTCACTCCCAAGTTTTGAAAAAAAAAAAAAAAGGCGTGGGATATCGTTAAAATTCAAAAACAATTTCACCTCAATTGTCCAAACATTTATTTACAAATAAAAAGGTAAAATAAAAAAATTATTCTTCTACCCCTCCAATTTATTATAAGTATTACAATTTTATTTGTAGAAGAAGGATGTCATGCTGAATGTTTAAGAAAATCACCTCTATTTCCATAAAAATTGGCTCATCAGAGGCAAACAATTCATTTACAAAACTAAACTGAAATGGTTGAAAGGTACATTCGCACAGGCCTACCACTTGGCCATGAACGAAATAAATAAAAAAAAAAATCTGTTTGTGGTGTTGGGGATATTATAACCTTAGTAACTCCAAAATAGCTCATCATAGCCAAACAATTTCTATACAAAAAATATTTGTCTCAATGAGAAGAGTCTGTTCATGTCATTTTTATTTTTTGGGTTGCTGAAATGAATACTTCTGCCATATTTTCATTTTTATAAAAAAAAATTAATATTGCATCTCTAAAAAGGTTTGGCCCATTTTAATGAAAAATATGTCAAGGCATAGTTTAAGGAACACTCTAAGTTCATTAATTAATCTTTAATGAAAAAAAATTTTTTTCCCTGGTGGGGGGGGGGGGGTATAACTCCAAACTGGCTCATCGGAGCCAAACATTTATTAAAAACAAAAAAAAAAAA
>JAHWFO010051620.1:487946-525980 GCA_023313115.1 Rhysida immarginata | reverse complement strand
AAAATTCATTACTGTTAATAATGCGTAATAAACATAATTTTGAGATAGTTAAAGTTTTGTATTCATTAATCAGTTTCTTTGGGAATTCAATGGCATTGCTCTGGATTATGTAAAATTACTATTCATTTCAAATAAAAATATAGCTACTTTGTTAAAAATTCTAATAAAAGTATTACTTGGGAATAAATTACATTCGATAATTGAGTTCAAATACGTTTCCACAAAAGTATATCATGCTCCAGGAATTAAATTATTTTAAGAAGCATGTTTGGAAATCTGGTATTATTAGGTTATTAAAATATTTTTTTAAATAATTCTTTTTTTTGTTCTATCTTAAACTTTATATTTTCACTACTTTTGAGCTATTTATAACTGGGTATACATCAAAGTAATATAGAATAACAGGTAAGTCCAGTTTGTCAGAAGTGCTTAACGCGCATGCGTATTGTGACGTCACTGGATGACTTATGGCTTTACTTCCGGCAGTGTACGGTAGCCATTATTCTGGTCACAAAAGAAAACGTTTTCACGTAAAAAAACAAAACGCTTACGTTGTATTTCTGAAGAAACGTTTATTTGTAAACTTACTATTTTATAAATTAATATTTCCTAATGCCTGCATTAAGTTATTATGAAATAATATCGAAATTATTATCTGTCTCTTAACTGCCAACGGTTCCGACGAATCAATTTCGAAATCTTAACGAGGAATGATAGATAATAGGCATAATGGTAACGAGAAATACGTTATCGTTCTTGTCTCTGTTCGCTTAATGTTAACTAGGTTCGATGACTGATCATGCGACCAAGGTAAATGAATCTATATTTTAAAGACAACCCCACCTTCTAACGAACTGATATATTTCCCTTTTTCTATTTAGTCACAATAAATTTCACTTATTTCTAGTACAGGAAGATGGAACAGGAGACGGGCATACGAGTTATTCCCTTCTCTCAAGTGCCTGTAAAATCTCCTGACGCATCACCGATGGATTTCTGTGGTTTGGTCTCCTGAAACGACGGCTCGGAAGTCGCCGACCAAGAACAGTTGATGGGCTATGGAAAATGTGTCAGCAGGTGTGGAACGAACTTCCCATGGAGTCCCTCAAACTCAGCCTACTTCAGTGGAAATTACGGTGCCGGGCGATAGTCCAACAACGTGGCTCTCACATCGAACACAACCGATGGTGGCGCCATGGTATTACACTATCGTAACAGAACTGCAAAGTCGCATCATTTTATATGAATCAACCCTCCTTGATAAATCAATTGTTATATGACACGCCAGTATTTTTGAATTCTTTACACTCACTGTTTTAGCACGTGAATTCGACTTGAAGGGGTCCACGAAAAATTCTGAAAAGTTGATACGGCCGAGCTAAGACTTTGATGGTCATATTTCTGAAAACAGAATTTGAAAAAGTTAATCCGTTTTCAAGTTATCGTGCAAACGGCGGACGGACGGCCGGATAAACGTACAGACCAAGGGCGCATTCTTATAAGTAGCTTTTATGCTAAAGCTCCTAATAAAGAATAATGAAGTCTTTATTGTTGCTGACATCATTGCATTTAAGATATTTATTTTAATAACTTTCTATTGAAATTCTACTGCCAAAGAAAGTCCCTAGAATTCCATGAGAGCTAAAACATTTTCACCTTTTTTTAATGCTCAAAATTATCTTCTTATATTTACTTTTTGGCTAAAAGACATAAGTGCATGATGATAAGTGTGGACTTTTCCAGGCAATTCTTTAGACATGTGCCTGTGTTATCGCGCTCATAAAAGGCTCGATCCCGTCTTTGTTGTTGTTGACATCATTGCTTGTAATGCTTGCTACAAGAGCGAGAATTTTTATCTTGCTGATTAAACTCTTTGAGAAAATGGCTAAAATTGGAAGAAATGGAAAGAGCAGTGCCAGATTAGTATATGCAAGTGCGATGGAAGGCTATTTTTAAGAAATTTTAATATGTATATGTCGAAATAGCATAATGTTGCTTCTTCCCGTCAAGAGAGGGCTATATAAATGAAGCTAGAAACATATCTAACGGCTCGCGTTCTATATTCTCCTTGCGAGTCGCTATATTCTCCTTGGGATTACACATGTTTCTAGCTTCATTTATATGGCCCTCTCTTGACGAGAACAGGCAACATTATGCAACAGGGTTTTGTTATATTTTTTATTTTATTCTTTTTAATCTTTATTTTTTTTTTAAAACACGCTTTTATATGATAATTACAACCCACCCCCCTCAAAAAAAAACTGGAAGCCTGAAGAAGTGGCCCCATTACCTGACCGTTTAAATCCATACTGAACTTCCCTGAAGCCAGGTGATTCTGTGTTACTTATTGTACATACACTTTTAAACAGTCTTACGTACTTTGCACGGTATTAGCAACATCTTTTAGATGCTCATACAAGAAACGGCATTTTATATGGCGTACCTGGCCAATACACCTATACAAAATGGAATACATTACCTGTTTATCGACTTAATCTGCCAAACTGCTGCTATAATCTGCTGACCATGCATTTAGATTTCTTATGCTCATCGCATCGAGAGACCAATGAGATAAAAACTATTAATAATAATTTTAAATAATAATTAAAAGTAATTAACAAAAAGCTGAAAACCTAATCAGATTTTTCCTGTTTCATCCAATTCCAATAGCTCAACCCCTCTAGGCACGTATTGCATAGTAGCAAGCGCCATCTGTCGACAAGTCCTTTTTCCGGGAAATTTCAGCTGCTAGTTTTCCTCCTGTCCACATCAGTTTAAAAAGAAGCTTTACAGACCTACTGTTTATGATTATTAGATGACTGTAAAGACTGTAAACATAGTTAAAACGTAAAATAAATGTAAAGTCAGCTGAATGGGCGAGAACCAGCGGAGACGTACTGGTTAGGTCGAAGTCTCAGTGCCGTGAAGAGCCAGACAAGTTCTCCCTGAGAAAGGTGTAGTATTGCTTTTCTTTATGTAAATATAATATAATATAATAGCAATTGTTTACATATCTAGATGGTTTAGTTGTGATATTTCAAGGAAACAATTACTGAAATAGAAAATATGATTAATTTGGCACGGACTCGCTTATCGTACGCTGCTTTTTTGCAAAGGTGCACGTTACTATAAAAACAAGTAGTACAATGAATTTAAAACCTAATATATAAACCTTTAGGCGAGTGTTTAATATTTTTGATAATCCATCCCCAAAATACTTGATGTATTGATTTTTTTACTACTGCTATGTTTTAACAAAATCGCCTTTGATTAATGGAGACTTCCGCTCCCTGCTTAATACATGAACGCCGCCACACGGCAAAAACAAGCATTACTTTTGGTGAAGATGCATAAATACGTGTGCAGGAATTCACTATCTTGCCAGGCGTTTCTTTCAATTATCACGTTGGTGGGAAAGTCGGCCTAGCACGTTTGATTTTAGAATAGCAATAACGACAAAAAAATAAATGGCGTTACTTTCTCATATCCCCTCGTACTTTTTGCATTCGCACTCAAACTTAGATCCATCATCGGCAGACATAACCTTCACCACCACACAGTGTAATTTTGATAAGCGAAGCGGTCGTTATTTTTAGACAAGATTTTTCGCAACCACTCTCCGGTTGTTAGACATAGTAAATTAGGCCAAAGAAAGAGAGGAAGGGAACTCCACTTGTCCACAAAAGAAGTTTAATATGTATCATACATGTATACATTTCGGCTACCAAGTAGCCATCTTCAGTATGTCTCAATGTTATCAATCGACAATCGAACAGTGTAGTGTATCGGTATTCGTGTGGAACTTGAAGCATAGCTTCCATAATCTCACCCTTCATAATCATATTCCAAGGGAAATACACTGAACTAGAAAAGAAGCCTGATGTACCCACAAAGGTCATCCAAAGTATGAAAGAAAATTGCCTCCTCTTGGTGGAGGAAAATTTGATTGACGATTGTCTGAAGTAGGAGTATATTACATAGTAAGCCACAGAAAAAACGAAAGAATTTATGAAACCCAGTAATCAATGTCATCAAAGTTGACATCAAGGATATGTCTTGGATTACGGTGCCTTTTTCTATGTAGAGAATGTTTTAGAATGCCATGATTTGCCATAATAGGCAGCACGGTTTTCATGAGCTCGCATTACTTGGTGTATGAACTGAACACATGTATAAGTACTGTCTTAAAGCGGACATGATATCTAATATATTATTCATACAATCCATTCATCTTGGAAAACAAGACAGCAGTCACCGACCTATTCCGGATGAACGATTCCGCCGGTCTATCGATGCCTCTTTTCGAAATGCCGTTTCTCTTTCATTAAAAGCAAATCTTTTCGCAAGAAAAGACATTAAAAAAAACATTTTTTCTTGGATCCCGTCCTCTTGAATAATAAGAAGAAACTGAAATTGTTGAGACTTCAACAATAAGAATGAAGAACTGCGGTCGTTTCCTTTTCATTCGCAACCCCGCAATTCCAGTTCCTTCTTTTATTGCTAGCTAATTTCTTTTCTATGAATTCAATCGTGCGTCTTACGACTCTCCACTTGAGATGAAAAAAAAATTTTTTATTCCTTTTCTATTCAGTCCAAGTGAACTGGAAACACGAAGCTTTGGGGTCTATTGAAGCAAATTAAAATTTTAAATTTTTCTTATTTATTAGTTGCTCTTTCTGTCACCCTGTCTTCAAGGAACCTTAGTTTCTTTAAAACGAACATCGTTCTTTTTAGAATTTTATTTAAAAATTTTCTTTCTACTTTTGCATTTAAATCCTGCTAAGTGGCCCTTCGACTTTAAGTCGGCAAACGTGTAGAGCGTGCGGTTCCAATTAGAATCGAACGGCGCTAACGTTAATGTCCTTCCAATGGAAATGCTGTTGCTTAAGTTGTCCAATTGATTTTTTGGAGCGAGGAGCAGACTGGATCCAATTAAGCAAATTAATTTAGTTTTTCCAAGTGCGTGTTAGGTTTCTCAGAAACATATTTGAGGTTTTCCAGGAGATTTACGCCCGATCCTGAGGTTTCGAGGATTGTTTTCTGTTGTTGTACCGCGCAGGAACAGGATTAGCAGGTCTTGGAAGGAACGAATATGTCGATTGCACTGAAAGAGAATACGCATATGTCTTTGTTTAACTTTCAACTTAATCTTCGCCCATAGTCTTGTAGACTAGGTTAGGAAGGATCATCAGTAAAAAGCTTGATGCAACCCAAAGATAAGATAAAGCATGTTTTTGGGTTGCGCTGTTAATGGATCAGTGCAGATATTCAAATGTTAGTACGTATTAGCGTCCCTTACTGTTCTAACGCCTAACAAAGGGACGCTAACCTTCAATTTTTATATGGCATAAAGATAAATTGTTGTTTTGATGCAGATACCACGCAACCCAAAGATAAGAGAAATCAGATTTGAGGGTTGTGTGGTATCTGCATCAAAACAACCAGTGAAAAGCATTGTATTCAAATGTTAGCACGTATTAGCGTCCCTACTATACTAACGCCTAGCAAAGGGACGCTATCCTTCAGTTGTTTATGATCCAGTTACTTTGCAACGCAAACATAAGAAAAGCAGATTTGAGGGATGCGTGGTAACTGGAACCTCAATGAAAAACATTGATGTAACCCAAAGATAAGATTAAGCTTTTTTTTTTGGGGGGGGGTGCGCTTTTAATGGATCAATGGAGATGTTGAATTGTTAGAACGTATTAGCGTCCTCTATTGTACTAATGCCTAGCAAAGAGACGCTAATCTTCAATTCATATAACGGCGCAGAGATCTTCATTTGTTTTTATGATCCAGTTACTTTGCAATCCAAACATAAGATAAAGCACATTTGAGGGTTGCGTGGTAAGTGGATCACCAATGAAAAGCATTGATGCAACCCAAAGGTAAGATAAAGCAAGTTTTTGGGTTGCGCTGTATAGATCATTAGAGATATTCAATTATTTGTACGTATTAGCGTTCCTTACTCTACTGTCGCTTAGCAAAGGGATGCTAACCTTCAATCTGCAGAGAAAAAAATTCATAAAGTTTATTACCTATACCTAAGTGGTTTATGGTGTGGCCCAGCGATAAGTGCCTGGATTCTGGTGAGAACGACCTGGATTCGATTCCTCTGTGCAATTGTGTTCTCAATAGTTGTTGTTGATCTGTAAGCTTTATAACTATTGCACTTTTTATTCCAATGTTACCATCTAGCGGGAGCAGCGTAATGTTATACCTGTTTTATGTAAAATTGGTTACTGGTAACTTGGCGGCCTGCACGTTTGGAAACCTTATATTTCAGGCCATACAAGTCGGGAAAGTGTATGAAAAACCTTGGATTGAGTGGAAATTGACAATCCTTGTCCCTCTCAAAGCCGGGATTCCTGGAGCCAGAAGTTTCCCAATTACTGAATACAAAAAGAAGCATTTTTCTTGATGGTTTGTTATTATATTAAAATGGAAACTTTCGATTTATGTTTCTCCTGATTTGAAGAAAGAGACCAGTTTAATGTCTAAGTAGGCCGAACATTTAAACTGAGGAATTTTTATTATTATTTTTATTAAATAATCCTCAGCCGTAAAGGCCACACTGCCGACTCAAGGAGGCGCCTACTACAGTGCAGTATTTACGATTTAGGTCTAGGCTTAACGTCAGGCTTAAGCATCACCAATTGTCGTCGTTGCGGTAAAGGAATGCAAAACAAGGTTTGATGGGTGCCCATTCCGAAAAGCCCTTCCTCCCTTTCGTCACTGACTCGTTCTTAGGAAAGGGCCATTAAACGTCAAAAGTCGTCTTGCGCAAGTGATTAACTGAACAGTTTGCACAGCAGTCACGTCGATGGGCGACAAGCGTTTATGGACCGCAGAAGAGTTTTACAAGCAGCCGTAAAAAGGCCAAAGGAATTGATTTGGCTAATCCCAGTCACCAATTGAATAGAGTGGTCGTCTTAACAAACACGAGCCCCCAAGACAATAAAAAAAACATTTCTTCTCTGACAACTGAAATGACTCGTGACGTCACAGGCCAGATCTGTTTTGAATGGAAAAAAAAATTGTGGAAATTAGTTTTTATGGAAAATAATATCGATCCACTTACTTTGCAACTCAAAGATCAGTTAAAGCAAGCTCTTGGGTTGCGTGTTTAATGGATCAGTGGAGATGTTCATATGTTACTACGCATTAGCGCCTCTTGCTGTACTAACGCCTATGTAAAGGGGCGCTAAACCTTTATATAGATGTTTAAATTATTTTTTTGATTTACTGGACCAAAGAAGTCCAATGTGCACAACCAGGCCAAATGAATATGAGAAACCTATGTAATTATTTGTGTCTATGCATGTTCTTATTAAGTACCAAAAGGTGATTGATTCATTCTATAACGGGGGGAACGTGTCTGTCGGTAATTCGACCTTTTCGAAGTGTGTATGAAAGATTTTCAAAATCATTTTCCGTCAATGGATAAACATGGAATCGGAACATTGCCACTTTCTCTACTGGTACCAGCATGACACCCCTTTGGAATTTGCTGTGTTAAGATTTGATGGAAAGAAAGAGACTCTTGTCCACAATAAAAAGTGTTTTAATGTGTGCACTCTCTTTGATACACAAGTGGTTTTCCACCTTTTCTGGCCCTCTGTAACTTATCATAGATCCCTAATAACCCCACTGTACAACTTAATGCACTGAATACAAAATTTGCCTAACACAAAATTATTTCCTGCCCCAAATCCCTCAATGAATTTTACATGTAAAATCATTCTAGTAACAGAAAATATTTTTATATAAACTTCGGATAATAATATCATATACCCTTGGATTTCTTATTAAGCGGATTATCTGTATATATAAAAATGGATGTTGGTATATATGAGATTGATAAACTCCATGACTTATGCTATCCATTTTACTTTAACTCCCCACTAGATGGCGCTGCAGCACATCATTTTCTATACCGTTCTAGATGGCGCAGTTTTTTTCTTTTCTTTCTTTTCCATTTAACCAGACTGAGCCACAGCAGCGCGTGGCCTGGTAGCCAGTACTTCTGTGTTTGATATATTTCATGCCATATGTTAGCATTGAAAGCTTCCACTGGTACCATAATAGTGGCATTATTGAACTACTAGCTAAACCGGTGCGACTTACATTCGCACAGAAAAAAACGAGAGTCATAATGCATATTTTTTGAAGTTTTGCCTATTTGTCTTAAAATTATGTATCATTCGCTCATTTTGCCGTTTGTTTAGCTCGCTGAGAGCCGCTTTTCTCTGTCTCCTGGAATTTCATTTAATCCCTCATATATTCTCTTGAAGGGATAGCAACTTCTGCACTTCTTTGCGTAAAATAATTTGAATTGACTGCCGTAATTTTTACTTGTCGTTCAGATTTGTCATTCTCACATGCAACTTGAGAACTGGCTTGGGAGAGTTGGGCCTAATTTCCATTATTTGTTAACGCCAGGACATTTTTATTAAGCTTTATCTAAATTGGCATGTTTCTTTTTTCTTCAAATATGCTTTAATTAAATTTTTAAAAACCTAAAGAGAACTGAATAATAATAATAATAATAATAATAATAATAATAATAATAATAATAATAACAATAACAAATAACTTCGCTAGAACTCTAATGAGAACATACAAATTCATTTACATAATTTAAAACGTGCCTGTAGGCGTATTTATAAATTTAAAAATGTGAAACAATCCGGCTACTGGAGGCTTTACATATAAATATTTTGTAGCTAAATGATCAAATAGTGCTTAAAAATGCTGTAATTTATATAATAAAATCTAAAAATGAACAGAATAATAAATTATACTATTTCCCCCTTAAAAGCGAAGCAATCCGTGCAATCATCATGATCATTTTACAAATGTTCAAAGCGAAAGCGTTTTCGTTAAATGCAAAATTCAGATAAAGAAAAGAATTACAATTTTTGCCGACAAATGTCGCTTTTATTCATAGGTTCTTTACCGCCGACCCAATTATCAAAATTTCTTTCTTATTTCGGTTCATAATCGATGTTCTTGAACAAATAGAATACTTTCTACACTATTTATTCAGGGCATGGCGGTAAAAATTTTTCGTTTAACTCTAAAATATTTAGCGAAGCAGTGTTTTTCCGCCATTGTGAAATGACTGGGAAATAGTGATGGGTATATCGTATAGGACGTATCGATATTTAAAAAAAACCAAAACGATATATCGATATATAGGAAATGTCTAATATCGATATTGTGTATCGATGTGAAGTCAAAATTATCGATAGGTTTAATGTTCATTTTTCGGTTCATGTTTTTAAATTTTTAAGTTATTGTTTTGAAGTAAACATGTTATTGAATTTGCTTATTCGTGTTAATTTTATGTATTTCCGCAATTAATGAGTAGCATCCAATAATATAATATCTGTAAAATATATAGCCAATGAATATCGCACGACGCATTGTAAACCTAAACCTCCTAGAAAGTGGTATAATAAGCCTCCAAGTTAGTAGTGTCTATCACTGTTCACTTCACTGTTTGATACTACAGATACTGTTTTTACATAGCCTTTAAAGTTAAAATGCTAGGAGAAAATCAAAGCAGTGCCCGGCGTTTTCTGCCTAAGCAGCAGAAGCCTCTTCGAAGTTTTTTCATCAAGAAAAATATGTCATGTCAGTATGCAAGTTGTGTAACAAAGAAGTCAAAACAAGCGGTTACATTTCCAGTTTGAAATGCCTTTAATCAGCAGACTGGGAATCCTGAAGTTTCTGAAGCAGGGGAACCACATGCATCCGCCACACCATGAAGGATGCCGATGACGATATATGGCAACATCATGCAGAATTGGTCAGTTTTAGAGAAAGTACAGTGAATGCAGGATTGGCACTCAAACAGTATTTAACTTCACCAGTCATTCCTAGAACATCGGATCCCATCAAATTTTGGAAATCAATGGAAGCCATTACTCCAGCACTGGCAAAAGTTGTCTTAAAGTATTCATCTAGTCCTGCTTCCTCCGTTCGATCAGAAAGATTATTTTCAAAAGCGGGAAACCTATACAATGAAAAGAGAAGTCGTCTACATCATAAACGTGCATCTAAAATTTTAGTTTTAAATAATTCAATGAAACTTTATCCATGTGTATCGATATAAATATCTTTCGTTCTGTATCGATACATTTCGAACGATATACCCATCACTACTGGAATTGATCAGCCATGAATGACAACAACGCACTGGTAGCCGACTTTTTATTTTCATTTTTTTTCTGTTAAATAAATCTCTATTTCTAAGGCCACCAATAACACTTCCTTATTGGATAGTATAAATTTTCAAATTTCAAAAAGCCTTAAATATGTTAACACCTAAGCAAAAACCTCGAATTTGCTTATATAGTAAATATTTATCAGTTTGCGAAAATAGTACTTAATAAGGTCATATTCGATCGTGGCTCGTCTTTACGAGTTGTTTGATATATTACCATATCTTAGCATTGAAAATTTCTAGGGGGTAGCATAATGGTATCATTAGAGCACGTGCCATTGTTCCGATTTCGACCATCTTCGAACTGATCCGTGCGATGATCCATATTTATCGATTGGCGAAAAAATTATTTAGAAAGCTTTCATAGGCCTCGACAGACTGACAGATTTCCTACAGTAATAGCATAAAGCACCTTTCGGAATGACATAACCAAATACCGGAAAGCTAAGATAGTCGCTATTTGAAACATATTTCCCAAATTTTTGAATCGTTCTTGTAAACAATAGAGCAGGTTCCATTGAATGACCAGTTATTCTTTTATGATAGGTTCTTACGAGATGTTTGATATATTACATGCCAAATCTTAGCATTGAAAATTTCCAATGAAGCCATAATATTGTCAAAATAGATTAGGTTACGTTAGGTGGAGCACTTAACCAGAGAACCTTGTGGCGGGAATCGAGTGGCTATTGCAAACAACAAGATGTACACAGGTGCTTTGTACATCCACAAGGATCTGGTGGTATTGAACTGGTCATTTGATATCCAAGTGACGACAATAGTACATGTTGGAAGGATAGCAAGATCCTCTTGGAACAAATCTAACAGAACTAAGGGAATAGCTGGTGATCTTCCAGTGACTTTATGCCAACCCGTCATTCGGGCCAAACGGAGTATACGGAGGGTTGATTCAGATAAAATGAGACGACTTTGCAGTTCTGTTACGATAGTGTAATACCATGGCGCCACCATCGGTTGTGTTCGATGTGAGAGCCACGTTGTTGGACTATCGCCCGGCACCGTAATTTCCACTGAAGTAGGCTGAGTTTGAGGGACTCCATGGGAAGTTCGTTCCACACCTGCTGACACTTTCCATAGCCCATCAATGGTTCTTGGTCGGCGACTTCCGAGCCGTCGTTTCAGGAGACCAAAATCACAGAAGTCCATCGGTGATGCGTCAGGAGATTTTACAGGCACATGAGAAAAGGGAATAACTCGTATGCCCGTCTCCTGTTCCATCTTCCTGTAGTAAGCCACAGATGACTTGGCAGTGTGGCTTGATGCCTTGTCCATGTGGATCCAAACTTTTGATTGCTCACCAGGGTACAGACGTGGGATTGTCATGAATTATTCTGGAGACTGTTGCCTGTGAAATACCTTTCCTCTGTGTGGGG
This sequence comes from Rhysida immarginata, assembly GCA_023313115.1. Lineage (NCBI taxonomy): Eukaryota > Metazoa > Arthropoda > Chilopoda > Scolopendromorpha > Scolopendridae > Rhysida > Rhysida immarginata. The sequence goes on along the minus strand of JAHWFO010051620.1, from coordinate 514,355 downwards.
GGATTTTCTTTCAGCACTTGAGACCACCTGAGCTGGGCGTGTTGGCTGGGGCTTGTTTCTGGTCTGCTTCTCTGCTCGTCCACGTTCATTAGATGGTCGCAATTTGTTCTTTTTGATTATTCGACCCACAGTAGCTTTGGATACCACAATACCATTTCGTTTGCATAATTCCACAATGCACGAAAGACTGAAGTTAGCGTCGGAAAGGCCAAACATATACCCTTCCCAAAAAGCTGTGATTTTGGAAGCCATGTTTCAGCACGAAATGTCCCAAATAACAGCAACAAGTGTATACAACGCTAATCCCCATGAATAGTGGACGAGTCATGCAAATCACATTCCGTCAAGGTCATACGCGGCGTTTAAAGTCGTCTCATTTTATCTGAATCAACCCTCCGTAATACAATACTGAACACCACATGTTTCTCATTCATTGGCCAGTATGCGTGTAGGTGTAGATGAATACAGCAACAGACCAAAGTTCCATAGAAACAAAGATATTAGCCCACGATGCAGAGCACGGATATCGTCGTTTCTCTGGCGGCAGTCGGGAGAGGAAACAGCCGCCAGAGAGAAGGCGTTTGTTCGTGGTCAAGGATGAGAATGATTCATGCTGGAAAGACAGCAAGATCCTCTTGAAAACAAATCTAAGAAAACTAAGGGAGTGTCTGGTGAATTTCCATAGACTTATAAGTATTTCAAACTATTCTGCATAAAAACCAAATTTATATTACACGTCAGTCCATATCAATCCAAAAAAATATTTAAATTTCACAATCGATCCATTAATCAGGCAACCCTCAAATCTCATTTCTCTTATGTTTGGGTTGCAAAGCAACTGGATCGATACGATTTTTGCATAAACACTAATTTGCCCTTGTATCTCGTTCATTGGCGAGATACAAAATACTGTGACTGGTAGCAATGAGGTTCCTTGCTTATTGTCGTTGTTGTTGTTGTCCCACATGGTTGAATAGAGAATGTAACAAATAGAAACGAAACTCGACAGCAACCAGAGACTTCAAGCCGTCAAGGCTAATGCTGCGGGATAGTTGGTCTTCCAATCTGATAAGACTGGGTGACACTTTTCGGTGGAAGGTTCCTTTTTAATCAGATTAAACTCGTCGCAGGAAACCTGAACCCGCTTGTCACTGTCACCAATTGTCATTTCCACTCGTATACCCCCATTAACCACCTTTCTTGAATTAATGACCTGTCAAAGGCGAAGGAGAGGACTCGAAAGGTAGACTTCTGGGGGGGAAAAGTAATAAATCGAAATTTTAAGACACTAAGTAGTTTTATAGCTTTGTTTGAGAATCTGTATATACATATGTTTAATTTTCCAAACACATGTATACATTCATGCACAGGTGGTCCAGCGATTTTTTTATAAAGGAGTTCGCCATAGACGACAAGACTAAGCAGATGTTGTGAAGTCTTTCAGATTAAAATTTGTGTAAAATCGAATTTTAATGATACGGCTATCCAAGTGACGTCATTAGAAAGAGGAAGCATTGTGGTTTATTTATTTTTATTCATTTTGACGACATCTTAACAGTGCTCTCGCGAGAGCCTCATTAGTTCCGAATTATAGAAATACAGCTTGGCATACAGCAAACAACAAAACCACCTAATTTACTCGAAAATAGGCGTAAGCTCGACCACGGACATGCGCGCTCTCTCTATGGCGGCCGTTGCCTCTCCCGATTGCCGCCAGCGAGACGATAATGTCCGTACTTTGCATCTTGGGCTATTAAATTGGCTTCTATTTGAGCTATCTGGATGGAACTTCGTTGGTTGCTGTAGTCATATATATACAGGGTTTATCTAACCCCCCCCCCCCTGTCACAAACTTCTGGTGGTGATTCCCCACAGTGAGATGAAAACAAAAGTTCATATAAACATGGTTCGGATAACGGACCGTTTATGAGATTTCCGGAGTTAAAAGTGAAGTTTCAGCAGCTGGTTTTGTACTGTGTGGATGGCAGGTGACATACGGAGAAGCTGCAACATGAGAGGGGAAGGTCGGATAACGAACTGTTTACTACAGTACCCATTTCACCCCCTTGAATGATTGTTCAGATACACCTGAAGTCATTAGCAGGCACACCTGTTAAAACCAATTAATGGGACGTTATTTCAAGAATTTGTTGTAGCTTCTCCGCATGTCACCTGCCATCCACAGAGTAGGAAAATCAGCCACTGAAACTTCATTTTTAACTGCGGAAATCTCATAAACGGTTCGTTATTCGAACCATGTTTATATGAACTTTTGTTTTCATCTCGCTATGGGGAATCACCACCAGAAGTTTGTGACAGGGGTTTAGATATACCCTGTATACACAGATATCCGCCTGTGAATTAGGAGTATATGCTTAATACTTTATTAGACCCCGATTAGGCCACAATTCCACATATAGAATAGTTGCAATACAGTAAACAACGCAACCATGTAATTTCCTCGAAAGTAGGTAGAAGCTTGACCACGGACATGAAGTCTCACTCAGGCGGCCGGTGCCTCACCCGATTGCCGCCGGCGAGACGACGATGTCCGTGCTTTGCCTCTTGGGCTATTAAGTTAGCTTCTCCTTGAGCTATCTTAATGAAATTTTGGTTGATTGGTGTACTCATCTATAAACATACACACATACAGGCCTATGAATTAGTAGTACACGCTTAATATTTTATTGAACCCCCATTAGGTCAGAATTACAGTATACAATAAACAACGCAAACATCTACTTCCCTCGAAAGTAGGTAGAAGCATGATCACGGAAATGCGCTGTCTCTGGCGGCCGTTGCCTCTCCCGATTGCCGCTGGTGAGACGGCGATGTCCGTGCTTTGCGTCTTTGGCTGGAACTTTGGTTGGTTGGTGTACTCAACTGTACATATATGCACACACATTGGCTTAATACATTGTCGAATCAAGGACGCAGAAAATTACTTTTCTTTTATTTCAAAAATTTTAATGAAACCGAAGGCTCAAGTGCAAATAAGATGTTTGTAAAGTTGGAATTTCCAATCCTGTCAAGTGACGTCGTTGGAAAGAGGCAACAGCTTCGAACACGGTAAAATCGTTTAAAAATTGGAGTGCGCGGTTAATTACAAGCGTAAATGTAGTTTGATGTTTGAAAAAAAAAGAAAGAAGAGAAGAGAGGACGCTGAAACAGGGGCTTTTAAAACCGTAACACGCGTACGTTCGCGAGATGGTTGCTTATCGATCTGCGCAACCGCAGTCCTGTTTACCGACGCGCTGGAAATTCCGCCGCCCGAGTCGAGTCGCCGTCGTCTCCCGGAAATTATTGATTGTGGCATCGAACCAAGCAGGAGGCCATCAAAAGGCCATGTAAATATTTTGATACCCAACTGTAATGGAACTTTGCTGTTTATTAAACACAAAACGCCCTCCTCCAAAAGCGATAATCACATTGGATTATGAAAAATTCCGTCGTCCTCGACAATCCCCCCCCCCCCCACCCGCCCGCACAAAGCGCACCAAATCAGGGCCATGCAAATGAGCGTTTCGTGAATTCGTAATTCATATTGGATTTTGGGATCTTTATCGATGACCCAGCAAAACCAATTATTTTTAATGCCAGGACTCGACTCTGGAACTTACTCGCTTTGCTTATACCCCGTCCGCACTGCTGGGCTAGCTTATTGTTGAGCTAGCTTATTCGATAAGCTAGATATCTTGGCTTAAGTTGTAGGCTAGGTCGTTCGCACTGAAGTGCTCTAAAACTAGCCTGTACTCTGCTGTTAAATTTTTAATCTTTCGCTGTATCTTGTCCCACGTGCGTGTATAGTTGTATTTTTTCAATTCGACCGCCATCCGTTCATACACGATCCGGTTACGTTTGACGCGTCGCAGATCGTCGATATTTTCGCCCTAAATCTCTATCAAAATGCGAACTTCCTCCGTAGTCCAGTTTTCCTTTTTTTTCTATACTTATTGGTGTTGGTGCAGCCATATAAATTACAAAGTAGCACGATCTTATAATCTTGGTCAAGCCAAGCAAGCGAAATGCTCCAAAACTATGGAATCATGGGAAAAAACGTATCCCATGATGCAGTGCGTTTGTGGCTCAACTGGATAAGCTAGTTTAAAAATCTAGCCCATCATAAGCTAGCTTATCAGAATCTGGGCTAGCCCAACAAAAGCTAGAATCGTTCGCACTGCAGTTTAAGCTAGCTTATCAACTTAGGCTAGCTTATTTTTTGCAGTGCGGACGGGGTATTACAAACTTACAACTTCGCGATCTCGAAAACACTCTCATGGGTAGATTTCAAAAATCTGAGTTAACGAACAGAGGCACTGGTGTCTTCTCTTTCCAATGACGTCACTTACATAGTCAAATCTATGTAAACCATCTTCTGGAAACACCAGTGAAATAAGTTGAACCATCTCTTTCATTGTTTCTGCTAGTTTTAGTGCAGTCTTGCAGTGCTACCCACAATTGTTCTTGTGTACTTGGTGCTGGGTTCATCGAGCGTATCCTGGTATCTACAGCATCCCAGATATGTTCGATTGGGAATTCACTCCAGTGATCGTGAATTCACTGGAGTGTTCATCAAACCACGTGCGTCCAACCAAAGAGCATCTTCATCAGAGTACTCTGGACACAACCTTGTTGAAGCGCAGGATCAATAGCTTCATGGGGCATACGCCACACTCTCATGCGTCCATCAGCTCGATACAACTAAAACCGGGATTCATCTGACGATTTTCGGTCGCCGGCTGCTGAAGCCTATACGATGCATTTGTCTCCGTACAGTTCTGGTGGAAATGGGTTCGTGATCCGACTCGCAGTAGCCCGTTGATCGCCCCATATGGCTTTGCTGAGGTGAAGTCACGTCCGTTCGTGAAACACTTGTGGTCGTCCTGTGAGGGATTTACCTTGGAAAGCGGAATTTTTGTGCAATCTCCGACATGTAAGGTACCTATGCGTCTTGCACCGATTATCATCCCACGTTCAAAGTCTGTTAACTCGCGACGTGCTGCCATGTAACAGATTGCTCAGATATCGTGTCTACTGTAGCGCCGCATCTGGCCACAATATTCGGGAGTCACATTCTGGCCACATCTTCCAATGGCACAACTCTCAGTTTATGTCAAAAAACTTGAAACGACCTGTCATTGAACGGATATACGAGGGGCGTTCAAATTTGACCTGGACTTTATTTTTTGTAAATTTCATTGTTGTAAAAATCTAAACTTTGATTGTCGGGATAGCAACTACCGCCTGTCATGCAAATGCAGCACCACTCATCCGGTTGCCATGACAACTGATTGTTTGTTTAAACAAAATGGCGGACAGCGATGTGTCGACCAAAGTGGAACAAAGAATAATCATCAAGTTTCTCCATAACGAAGGTGTGAAAGCATCTGAAATTCATCAGCGACTTCAAAGACAGTTCACCGAGTCATGTTTGTCTCCATCATCCGTCTTTGCTTGGTGCAAAAGTTTAAAGGAGGGCGAGAATCCACCGGCAATGAACCTCATAAGGCAAGGCCAACAACTGCTGTCCATGATGGCATCATCGCACGAACAAATGAGCAACTGATAATGGACAACAGGCGGATTCATGTCCGAGAATTGGCTTCAATATTGAACATCAGCATTGGTAGTGCGTAGACCATCTTCCACGATAGGCTGAAATTCAACAAGATCTGTGCCAGACGGGCCCCTAAGGAACACTCCGAGGATCACAAAACCACCGGGGTGGGAATCTATTCCATGCTGCTGCAGCGATAGAACAGGGAAAGTGATAGCTTCCTAAGGCGTGTTGTTACCACCTACTGTGCGAGCATGAAGTAGGGACATACTGCCTCACCGCCCGATCCCCAGACCTCACTCCATGCGACTTTTGGCTTTGGGAACATTTGGAACATCTGTTAAGTCGTGACAGTCCAAGAACTTGACCTGATCTTAAAGACAGCAAAACGCTCCCTTGCGAAGTCGCTTGCATTGCTTCAGTTTCCTGTGCGCAGTCGCAAGGCTTACGAAAGAGATTCACTCCACCCGCTTTCAATGGGAATCTTGCAGTTTCCCGCCTTTTCAACTCCGCGGCACCATTTTCTCTTGCGCAACACGAGTTGACAGCATTGCATCGCGCAGCTAATTAAAGAACGCAAAACCCAATTGGAAACGATGGACTATACAAGGAGAATGAAATCCAATTACTCACCCAGTTTCAGCGGCCCCCAAACCTATTGAGTCGCCTGTTATGACGTGGCAAAGCAGCAACAGCTGGCGACTCCCGTGGCAAGCGACATCGTTTGTTACCGCTTGACAACGTGAGGCCATTTAAAACGTTGTCACGTGATATATACACCATTAGCCTTACACACTAATCATGCGAGATAGATAGCAAACGGCGAAATCCATTGTAAAGGCGCAGCTTTTGATCGATAGGTGCGCGCTTTGCCTTTATACGCCTAATGAGCGAAACAATGAAATTTCTATTTTTATTTTTCATATTATTATAAAATTGTTTTTATTGTTTTATTACTCCTCCGTGTTTACGCGTAATAGCTCCATTTGGATTCCCGACGTGACAGGTAACAACGAATTACGGCTCGTGCGCGTGACGTGTGTCAGTTTACGTTCAATTTGAAATCGGTTTCAATCAACTAATAACACGAATGACACTAAAAGACTGACGTTGTTAGCTTGATTTTGAAATTAAGTTGCCAGTTACAAGTGTAATCCAATTTTGTAATTTTGAATAATGTAATTGGAGGGTTCTGTCTCATGCGAGCTGAAAAGCCATGACGATATGGAATACTCAAAAACAGCAGAATATCTACACTTGTATCTAGTTGGATCCATGAAGGCTATGAGGAGAACTATTTAAGTTCAAACGTGGCATATTAATGTGTGCAAGGAATATCTTCTGGAAGCTTCTTTAAAATAAAATTATTCATAAATTTCTATGTATCAAAATATTTATTTGTCAAAAACAATCTACTAATATTAAAACTATTTAAATAAACACTAAGGAATGACATAACCAAGTACCGAAAGGCTAACCTAAACCATTCGCGCAACTGCCCTATGTTGACATTGAAAGTTTTTAATGATACCATTAAACCACGTACCTTTGAAACAATTTGAATTATCATTAATTTTACGTTCTATTCATTCATGACACATCATTCTAAGTTGTTAGATATATTACACGCCATTTCTTAGCATTGAAAGTTCCAAAGAACCATAATGGTTCCACTAAACCAAGTGCTTTTGAAACAATTTCGACTATCATTAATGTTAAGTTATATTCATTCATTCATTCATGACACGTCATTCCAAATTGTTTGATATATTACCTGCCGTATATTATCATACAATATTGTAGAATGTTCCATGAACCACAATGGTTCCACTAAACCAGGTGCCTTGGAACCAATTTGGACTATCATTAATTTTACGTTATATTCATTCAGGACACATCATTCCAACTTGTTTGATATATTATATGCCACTAATATTAGCATTGAAAATTTTTGAGGGTTTCATAAGGGTACCATTAGAGCATGCGCAATTGTATCAATTACGACCATCTTCAAATTGGTTCATGCGCTGAACCATATTATCAATTGGAGAAAATAGTAATTAATAACCGCCTCTGTTTCGTCATTGATGTATTACTTACTTACTTACTATATCATCCCATTGAAAATTGCTAGGTGGGGTCATTAAGGTACCATGTGTGCACGTGTTATTGAACCGATTTAGATGATATTTGTGATTGGTTCGTGCCATGGACCATATTCATCGACTGACGAATCAGATAAATCTGTACGGGTATTGGAAACATCTGAACAAGGGAAGTTTCGAATAGAGCAAGAGGGTATAAGAGCTTCTACGTCAAGGGCAAGAAAAACTTGGGACTAAAGTATCCAGTGATGTTCCCCGGTGGTGAAGATGGATATCATTTTAATCTGAGGCAAGTCAACAAGAGCTAAATTAAGTCCCGGTATATCACCTAGAATTCCTCCTGTCTTTCGGATTTTTCTTAGAATGGATAGCCCCTTCGCTCTGTGTTGTATTGATTGGGTTATTATATAACCAATTAGGAGTTATAATTTAACTTCTTGAGATTGTTGTGTTCACCTACAACTGTAATTATCCGGGCAACGCCGGGTCCTCTGCTAATTTTCTATAAAATCAGCAAACTACGAAAAAAAAAAACCACACATACTTCCACAGATTATTTCTCAAAAAACTCTCCTTGCTTTTCTACACATTTTTTACAGCATCTGGGAGCATCTGGATACCGATTCTGTAGAAATCTTCAGGCTCATGTAGAAACCACGTCAGGACAGCCTTTTTCACATCCTCATTGCAGCCGGACCTCTGCAATGGTCCAAAAAGGTGAGAGTCGCAACGGGAGAGATCCGGGCAGTATGGAGGATGAGGTAATATGTCCCATTTGAGTTCCGTCAGTGTGTCCATAGTCAGTTTGGCTGTGTTTCATCTGGCATTGTCTTGCAGAAAACAAACACCACTGATAAGGAGTCCTGATCACGTTTTCCTTAGTGCCATCTTCAGAGACTTCCTCGAAATATCACAGTAATAAGGTGCATTTAGGGTTTCATGTTCTTCAGAAAATCAACATGGATGCCCCAGAAAATCAACATTATATCCCAGAATACAGTCACCATCACTTTCTTTGCCAAAGGTGTGCTCTTGAATTTCTTGGGTCATGTTGAGTCAGTGTGTCGCCACTCCACGTTCGCACGCTTGCTTTCAGGAATAGGGTGATGAATCCATGTCTTCTTGGTGGTCACAACACGCCTTAGGAAGCTATCACCTTCCCTTGTCCTATCGCTGCAGCAGCATGGAACAGATTTGGGTGGTTTTGTGATCCTCAGAGACTGGCTTAGGGTCCCATCTGGCACAGATCTTGTTGACTTTCAGCTTATCGTGGAGGATGGTCTCCACACGCCCAGTTCTGATGTTCAGTATTGAAGCCAATTCTCGGTAGACATGAATCCGCCGGTTGTCTCTCATCAGTTGCTCATTTGTTCGCGCGCTGATGCCATCATTGACAGCAGTTGCTGGCCTTGCCTTATGAGGTTCATTGCCGGTTCAATTCCTTCAAACTTGTGGCAACAAGCAAAGACGGATGACCGAAACAAACGTGACCCGGTGAACTGTCTTTGAAGTCTCTGATGAATTTCTGATGCTTTCACACCTTAGTTGTGGAGAAACGTGATGATTATTCGTAGTTCCACTTTGGTCTACACATCGATGTCCATCATTTTGTTTAAACAAACAGTCGATTATCATGGCAACCGGATGAGTGCTGCTGCATTTTCATGACAGGCGGTAGTTGCCATCCCAACACTCAAAGTTTAGATTTTTACAACAATGATATTTTTTAACTTTTAAGAAACTTCATACATCATAAATCATGCGATGTATGGTTAATGCATAAATCTTCAAACCACCGACTTAGACTGACTCCTACGCTCCTGGTGAGCCCATTTCGTCCTTCCTCCTTCTCAAAGTTAATTGAGCACTTGACAAAGAAATGACTCTGCAATTCTAGTATCGCCTTTTTTTCTTGCATTTCTTGATTTGTTACAACGAATGGTTCTGCGAGAGAAGGGTCCTTCTGGAAATGAAACCCCGTTAAAATATTCTCGGAATGCTTTTCCGTTGTCACTTTGAGGCAATCGACTGGCTCAATGCTCAAGCAATCGAGACGTTTCAGGTTCTTGGCTGATTGAATTGGGAGGGGGTTCTCGAAATGTGAGAAAAGACATATCGCACGTGGGTCTTTAATACACATTAGCCATACATTTCAAATACTGTTATAACCAAGTATACAGGGTGTAAATTTTAAGTTGACAAAGCAGAATAACTCGAAAAATAAGCTTCACACGAAAAAATGCGTAGAATCCAAAGTTGATTATTTTCGAGGGGGCATCTGCTGGTGCTAAAATTAGCCCACCCCCCCCCGGCCCCTGGGGGTGGGGCGGGGGGCAACTTTAAAATTTCAAATGGGAACCCCTATTTTTTATTGCAGATTCAGGTCCTACATAAAAAACTACGTACATTTTGTCTGAAACATTTTTTTTATTTTTGGTAGATGGCGCTGTAATTCAAGAAAATCCATTTTCTCATTTTTGCGTGGAAATAACTAATTTATTATTCATTTCGATTCCTACATTGTTTTAACTACAATGTAATTTGAAGACATTTCGTCAACAAACAAATAACGTAAACATTGGCATTTTTTTCAGAATGTTTACATTTTAAATTCTGATCTTTAGAAGAAAAGATTGTAATTTTTCAACTGTTTTTGTGAGTGTACAACGCCGTATTGCTTTTGAATTTACATTATGAATTATCTTTCTGTGGAAGAAAAAATTGAGATGGTGTACATTTATGGAGAAAGTGGGAGAAATTTTGATAATGCAGTCGCGCTTTATGCTCAGCGTTTTCCTGGCCAAACGCGATCACGGTCTTCTTTTGTTCGAGTTATTAAACAATTTACTGCGGAAGGTAGTGTGAACCAGAAAAAAAGAACCCGTGCAGCTACTGTTTGTGGAGAAAACAATCAAGTGTCAGTCCTAGCTGCTGTGGCTCATAATCCACATGCGAGCACAAGAGAAATATCAAGGCAATCAGGAATTTCACATATGAGTGTTTGGAAAATGCTGAAGCTCCACAAATTTCATCCATATCATGTATCTATGCATCAGGAACTACATGGCAATGACCACCAAAACCGTCTAACGTTTTGTCACTGGGCACTTCAGCAGATGCAAACAAACCAACATTTTTTTGCACGAGTTCTTTTCTCCGATGAGTCAACATTCACAAACCACGGGGAAGTTAATCGACATAACATGCATTACTGGAGTGAACAGAACCCACACTGGATTCGAGAAGTCAACCATCAGCGACCTTGGTCAATTAATGTTTGGTGTGGGATAATTGGCGATAAACTTATCGGTCCATATTTTATAGACGGTAATTTGAATGGCAACAAATATCGTAACCTACTTGAAAATGAACTACCAGATCTACTTGAAGACCTGAGTATTGAACTTCGACAACACATGTGGTTTCAACATGATGGTTGTCCAGCGCATTATTCATTAGTAGCGCGCGAAGTACTACATCGACTTTACCATGGTCGCTGGATCGGCAGGGAAGGTCCTGTGAATTGGCCAGCCAGATCGCCTGACCTTACATCGCCAGATTTTTTCTTATGGGGTTACCTCAAAGATATCGTTTATAAGGAAACGCCAACCACTCGCGAAAACATGATTCAAAGAATAAGAGATGCTTGCGCTGCAATTACACCAGACATGTTATCAAGATGTGTTCAGGAATTTACAAAACGAGTCAATAAATGCATCGAAGTTGGAGGTCATCAATTTGAACATTTAATTTCATAAAACGGCGAGATGCAAGGGATTTAAGGACAACAAGCAGGCGAGGGGACTCACTGGAAATACAAGCACCCCGAAATTCATTTACTTGCAAGTATTTGCAAATAAGAAAAAATAAAACGAAAACAATCGGTCCTTTTAAGGACCACCAAATCTTAAACGGGAATAACTTCATCTTTACACAGTCTTTTACTTTTTTACTCTGTTAGTTAATGAGTTCACTCGTTAGTACGTAGGATGTTCGGTTAGTTAGTTAGCTAATCAGTTGATTTGTTTGATAATTATAAAGTTGTGTGGCCTCATGACCACGAAACAAAACAAAATTATCCTAATCCGCGGCAAAAAATAATAAAATAATAACTTTGCGGCAAAATTTACGAAGTAAATAAGTATTTTTTATTTCTCCGTAACCATTTCCACGCAAAAATGAGAAAATGGATTTTCTTGAATTACAGCGCCATCTACCAAAAATAAAAAAAAATGTTTCAGACAAAATGTACGTAGTTTTTTATGTAGGACCTGAATCTGCAATAAAAAATAGGGGTTCCCATTTGAAATTTTAAAGTTGCCCCCCGCCCCACCCCCAGGGGCCGGGGGGGGGGTGGGCTAATTTTAGCACCAGCAGATGCCCCCTCGAAAATAATCAACTTTGGATTATACGCATTTTTTCGTGTGAAGCTTATTTTTCGAGTTATTCTGCTTTGTCAACTTAAAATTTACACCCTGTATAATAACTTACTTATAGTTTCCATTTTCTGTTTATCTTTTAGATTTCCATCCAATGACGATGAAGTTCGCAAGACGACAAGCATGACCTTTTTAAGGTAAAATAGATCTTACCGATTCATAAGAAATTAAGTTTTGTTAAGACAATATACTCACGTTGTTGACACAGTTTAATAAACTGAAGATCTGGATTCTTTGCTGTTATGACATTGTGGAATGGAATGACATATTTCCTGGAATCTTCAATTATGAGCAGTGTTTGCAAAGACGGTGCATCGAGGCGCAAGTGTTTGCTTTATTAATACTTTACAAATATTTAATAAATTCTTGGAGAATCTTGTTCTCTGTATTGTCTTTGTATTCAAGCGGATGGAGGCTTATCAGTAGAGCAAAGCCTTATGTTGTTCAATAATCACCAGAGGGCTCCATCCGCGCATAGCTATAAGAAAACTGGACGATGAAGCAGGAACATCCACTTCTAGAGCAATGGTGTTCAACCTGTGACCCGCCAAATAGCTTATCCAAATATTAAATCCAATTACCTGTTTGATAATTAGCTTTCCTAAATATCTTATCCCAATAGCTTATCCCAGTGTTTCTCAAAGTGGGCCCCTTAGGGGGCGATATATAGCAAGTCGGCGGTAGGGGAGGGGGAGGGGAGGTCGCGATATATGCGAATGATGTGAGGCTCTGATTCAGTTGTGTGAGTTTACTTGATACGAGGGCTATTTTTAACCTCCGATAGAGCATAAAATAAAGACAAGTTTGAATAGCAAAATTACTTTTCGACATAGTCACTGTAGAGATTGAGTCATTTGTCATACAGGTGGACGAATTTTCCAGTACCCTTTTTCAAAGAGTTTTGCCGCCAGCATGTTGAGATATGTTTCCACAACATCTGAAGCACTTTATTGGTGCAGAAGCGCTATCCTCCTAGATCTTTTATCAGCTCTTGAAAAAGATGAAAGCCACTTGGCACCATGTCTGGTGATCAAACACTTCCCATTAGATATTGCTCAAGAAGCTGTTGGGATTCTAGCATTAATTTATTTCCTGGAAAATCAATCCAACTTCATTTCAATTGTTTCGGTGCAAACAGAATCTTTTTATCTGCATTCGTGTGCGAATTATTGAATTAAAAATTTTTCCTGACTTTTGGATCACCCTGTACTTGGCTCCTGGTGATAAAATCCTTTTGTTCTTCACATGTGTCTTTATTTTATGCCCCATCAGAGATGGAAAATAAAATCGTCCTTGTAATTAATTGTATCGCCGATGATAGTAGCAAAAAAGAAATTTTCAACTTTCTAAATCCTTTCACTTGGATGGTGAGAGCAGCTTATTATGCAACTGCCCTTTTGATCCACCGTTAAATCTCGCTCCCTTCTTCCGAACCAGGGATTTCCCCGATCCCAAGATCTGTAATTACTTTCATATCTTGTTAAAAAAATCTTCATATTTGCAGAAACCTCAAGATGCGGGGTGGGGAGGGGGGGGGGCGTTACTAAATTTTGTATGCGCGGAGGGGGCGTTCATAGAAATAAGTTTGAGAAACACTGGCTTATCCGAATTGCTTATTCAACTGGCTTCTCCAAATAGCTTATCCATTTAGCTAATCTATTTAGCTAATGAGCTGCTTGTTAATTAGCCTGTCCAAATTGCTTATCCTAATAGCATATCCAATTGTTTGATAATTAGCTTTCCTAAATATCTTGTCCAATTAGCTTATCCAAATAGCATTTCCTAATACCTTATCCAATTATCTAATCCAATTAGATATGTGATAATTAGCAGTTCATAATAGTTTATCCATTTAGCTTGCCCAATTAGCTTATCCAATAGCTTAACCCAATAACTTATCCAAGCTGTTAATCCAAATGGCTTATCCAAATAGCTTATCAAACAGCTTATCCATTTAGCTAATCTATTTAGCTAATGAGCTGCTTGTTCATTAGCCTATCGAAGTTGCTTATCCCAATGCTTATCCAATTAGCTTATCCTAATAGCTTATTCAATTAGGTGTTTGATAATTAGCCTATCCAAATAGCTTATCTAATTAGTTCATCCAAATAGCTTATCCAATTAGCTGATCCGATTAACTGCTTGATAATTATCCTATCCAAATTGCTTATCCAATTAGCTTACCCAATTAGCTTTCCTAAATAGCTTCTCTAATTATCTTATCCAAAATAACTCACCCAATAACAAATTCAATTAACTGTTTGATAATTAACCTATCCAAATAGATTTCCAATAGCTTATCCAATTCGTTAATCCGATTAGCTGTTTGATAATTAGCTTATCCAGGTGGAAAGATCCAATTAGCTCTTTGATAATTAGCCTATCCAAATAGTTTATCCACTTAGCTTATCCTATTAGCTTATCCCAACAGCTTATTCAATTAGCTGTTTGATAATTGGCTTTCCTAAATATCTTATCCCAGTAGCTTATCCTAATTGCTTTCCAAATAACCTATCCAAATAGCTCATCCAAATAGCTTATCTATTTAGTTAATAAGCTGCTTGTTAATTAGCCTATCGAAGTTGCTTATGCCAATAGCTTATCCAAATTGCTTATCCAGTTAGCTTATCTTAATAGCTTATCCAATCCAAAATGCAATATAAATATTGTAGAGGCCATGGCCTGGTGGGCTTTCACTGAACATAACTTCTGTGAAGATTAAGCTACATCAGGCACTGCTCGTCACTGGATGGGTGACCATCCGTGATAGCAGATCTTTATCCCCCCTCCGGCTACTGCGAACATCATACAGCAGTCGTGAATCCAGGTCCATTCAGGGACCCAACTCGTAGGCCTCTGGCCATACAGGCCCTGGATGGACGTATTGGATCCAATAAATAAATAAATAAATAAATAAATAAATAAATAAATATGTTAAGTGATAAATAAAATTTTATATAAAATTTCGTTATGATTGTGCAAGCGAAAAATGTTTGTAAAAATTCGCACAAAAAAAGCGGAAAAGCAGTGCTTTCCCATGACAACGAAACATAGTTCCCCGCTTTTCCACCAGGGGCGTTGCATGCGCGATGGTATGTCAGGCGCAAAACCACTCACTCCTTGGGATGTCGCATCTGTGATACCAAATAAAAATGCCTTTTTTCAATACCACACCGTAAACAGGCAATACCACACCGTATTCAGACACGATTCTTGGAATATATGCGCTCCAATATTAAGATGAATGCCCTCTAGACTCAGTTAAGCAGCATTCTACTCTGTCTTTGTGATACATGTGCATTAGTGAGTGAGCGCAATGCGAATTTATCTGTGTGTGTGTGTGTGTGTGTTACTCTTCTAAGGACTAATGAAAGGAGACTTGAAAGCCAAAGCTAAATTTGATTCTTCATCTGAGCATTGTCTCGGAGGAACCTATTAAGGGAGCAGTTGCCTGCAATTGGAAACTGATTTTTCTCTTTCTCTTGCAATGGCGTGTTCCTTACCGCCAATCAGACGCAGCTGTTCCTTTTGAGCGACGCGGTCGTTTGATTCCTAAAACGAATCCGTATATAAAGACCACGTCCCCGTTATAACGAATCCTGCAAATTAAACTGGAAAGGTAAATATTTTCGCCTTCTTCTGAATTCCTAATTAACACGCATGATAATTAATTAACATCCTGAGAATAAATGAAGATGAAAAGCGAGCAGTTTTCGATCCAAGTTTTGGATATTCTAAAGTAATTGTTAGCATTAGCGTCCCTTACTATATTAACGCCTAGCAAAGGGACGCTAACCTTCAATTTATATCACGGCGCAAAGTTCTTCAATTGTTTTGTATTATACAGTTACTTTGCAACCCAAACAAAAGAAAATAGCACACTTGAGGGTTTCGTGGTAACTTCATCATCAGTGAAAACCATTGATGCAACCCAAAGATAAGATAAAGCAAGTTTTTGGGTTGCGCCGATAACACTGGTCTACAAAATTTGACTGTAAAAAAAAGTATTCTTCAGGTAAAGTAGCTTTTTTTGATTCATTTTCACATGTGAATACAAAAATAATAATTATATTTTAAAATTAGTTTCCGTTTTTTAGAAAAACAAATTAAAGTCTTTTGCAAAAATTAACAGAAATCATTCATTAGCAGAATTGCGACGTGGTTTTTTCGCTGCCCTCTTGTATTCTGCTTCTGTAACATCTCGACAAACAGTCCAACAATAATCCGCCAACATTGAAACGTTCCACTTGCCCTGATATCGTTTTTCCATGTATGCGTGCTGGCCAAGAGGGCTAGGGCGTAGGCTTTCTAGTTCTCGAGTCCGCCTGGCTGTGGGTTCGAATCCCGCTGTGGGCATGGATGTTTGTGTTTGTCCCGGGCTGCGTACAGATATAACTTATGTAAAAGGCGCAAAATGACCTTAGTGGTCGACGCCTTAACCCCCCATGTATGCGATGTCTTGATGGAAGCGCTCCTCATGTTCATCGCTAAAAGCCCCACAATTGTCTGGAAAGAAGTCCAAAAGGGAATGTAAAAAGTGGATTTTCATGGACATTTTACAACCCAGTTTTTGGTTTGATGATGACATATTTTAAAGAAGTTCAGCATAGTTGCCACTCCTCTTAATTCCCAAGAAGTTAGTTGCGACAAGGCGAAAATCGTCCCAGGCTTTTTTTTCCTTTACCTTCCAAAACAGAGTCAAATAAATTTCTTATTTGAGGACCGACGAATATACATACCTTCCTTAATCTTAGCTTCACTTAAGCTTGAAAATTTCTGGCACTTGAAGATATTGAAAAGCAGCTCCATTTTTGTTCATTGCTTTTACGAACTTCTTCATGATCCCTAGTTTTATATTCTAATGCACTGTTAGCACTAAAACACAATATTTTTAACATTTGTTGCCAACTAACTAAATAAATATCAGCATTATCAAGTTCAATGAGGGCCGAATCGTTATATTCGGAAAATATCAGGTATCGTGAAAACTTAAAGTAATAAACGACTTTTACTTAGCAACTCTTATTCAGCATGGGTAGACAAGCAAAAATTAGTTCAAATTATTTATAATACTTTTCCACTGTAGACCAGTGTTATAGATCACTAGAGATATTCAATTATTAGTACGTATTACCGTTCCTTACTCTACTAACGCTAACCTTCAATTTATACAGGGTGAGTTTTTAAAAAGTGGCCAGGCGCGAAATACTGCGCAGTAAATTTCAAATAACTTGTCATTCATGTGATATTCCGCAGTTGAGAGAGTGACATTGGTGTGCATGATAATCGTTTGTGCGAAGTGGCGAAAATGGTGTTATCTCTGCAACAGCGCATTTTTGTGGTAGAGCACTATGAACGGCATGGGTCATGACAACAGTGTGCAGATGAGTTTAAAATTAAGTTTCAGGTTAGTGATGTGCCTGCAAAACCACCTGCTAAGAGTCCAATGCAAAACTTAATTGCGAAATGGCATGCAACGGGATCAGTACTGAATGCAAAGAAAGTGCGCAAAAGGACGGTCCGTACGACAGAAACCATTGCTGCTGCTGAAGAATATATGCTACGCAGTCCCAAAACGTCATCATGGCGGCTGTCTCAGCAACTGGGTCAAGTGCAATGAAGATCATAAAACAGGAATTACAGTTACACCCCTTCAAAACGACCACTGTGATTCAGTTGCATGATGTGGACAAGCCGGCCAGGGTTCAGTTTTGTCAATGGTTCCTGAGCAACATTGCTCCGGAGGTCCTGAAGGATGGTTGTGTTCATCTCAGATGAAGCGTGGTTCCATCTGTCCGGTTACGTCAACTCACAGAACATGCGCCACTGGTCTTCAGTCAATCCGCATGTGTTTATGGAGTCTCCACTGCATCCACAAAAAATTGGAGTGTGGTGTGCTGTCTCTGCCTGCCGCATCATCCCTGTGTTCTTCAATGAAACTGTGAATAGTGACCGTTATGTGCATAACATCTTCAACGTGTTTGCCACACAACTTACTGATGACGAGCGTGTCAATGCTTACTTTCACCAAGATGGTGCAATAGCCCATTCTGCACACGCAACACTTGCCCAGGGAGTGTTCCCACCCGAACATGTGATCAGTCGAGGAACAAAACAGCCCTGGCCATCACGATCGCCAGACCTATCGATCTGCGATTTCTTCCTCTGGGGTGCACTGAAAGGTGTGGTCTACCAGAACAATCCGCGCACAGTCGCCGACCTTCAACAAAACGTCCAGGGAGCCATTCAGGCCCTTCACTTGGAAACCCTTGCTCGTGCCTTCAGGAACATGTGGAAACGCCTTCACACGTGCCTGGTGATCAATGGAGGACACTTCCAGCACCTACTCCAACTCATTTGAACCGATCTTTGATCATTGTTATCTATTTTCATGCTCATTTTGACAAGTTCTTCACCGGGCCACTTTTAAAAAACTCACCCTGTATAACTGGGCAAACATATTCAGTTGTTTTATGATCCAGTTACTTTGCAACCCTAACATAAGAGAAAGCAAATTGCAGGCTGCGTGGTAAGTGGGTCATCAGTGAAAAGCATTGATGTAACCCAAAGGTAAAATAAAGCAAGTGTTTGTGTTGCGCTGTTAATGGATCAGTAGAGATATTCAAATGTTCGTAAGTATTAGAGTCCCTTACTCCACTAACGCCTACAAAGGGACGCTAACCTTCAATTGTTTTTATGATTCAGTTACTTTGCAACTCAAACATAAGAAAAAGCAATTAGAGGGTTGCGTGGTTACTGGATCATCAGTGAACAGCTTGATGCAACCCAAAGATAAGCTAAAGCAAGTTTTTGCGCTGATATAGATCATTAGAGATTTTCAATTATTAGTACGTATTAGCGTTCCTTACTCTACTGTCGCTTAGCAAAGGGACGCTAATCTTCAGTTCAGATAACGATGCAAAATTCTTCAATTGTTTTTATGATCCAGTTAGTTACTTTGCAACCCAAACATAAGACAAAGCACAGTTATGGGTTGCGTGTTTAATGGATCATGTGCAAATTTGAATCTGCTATTATCTGCTTCTCTTCTAAGAAGTCCTTACGCCTTACTCCAAACTTAAGATGAAAGAAGGGAAAAAACCTTTTAAGAGATAGGAATCTGTCAATCCTTAAATAATTTCTTTTATTTAATCCATCCCGTTCCAGGGCCGTCGTCATGAATCCTTTTCAAAACCAATAAACGTTGTTGAATTTTGTCTCCTTTTTTTTTGGTCGCCGAAAGCCCCAGTTTAGTGACGTCTTTATCAGGACTCGCGTTAACACTAAAAGCGCCTTTTGTGGCGGCAAAATCGATATCGGTTGCCATGTCATTTTTATTTTTTTGACTTCCATTTTTTGTACCCCCCTCCATTATAGTTTTATGTTTTTAAAGCTATCAAGGTACAAGAAGACATTGCTTGTCTCGCTTTTTGAAAGAAACAGGAAAAGCAATTCTCTCAAGCATTTTTCCTTTCTTTCTTTCTTTTCTTCCGCTCGAGGCGCTTTACGGAAATTTGTTGAAAAAAAATAGAGCGCTTCACTTTTGCGTTTATCTATTGATAGAGTTTTATCGTTTATGGGATGACTCCTATCACATAAATATCGCAAGATAAAGAGGTTCGCAGTAAAAGAAAAAGAAATGGTAAGGGGGTGTCAAAAGTTGCCTGTCACATCAGACGACGTCTTCGCGAAACTTGTATGTTTAAAAAATTATTTTACAAAAAAAAAAAATGTGCGAAAGTGTTTAAATAAAAATGAGACGAATGGGTTCTTTTATAAGATGGTAAGACATTAAGAAATAACTTGAAATGAGATCAAAAGTTTCGTTCGGACACCATGTAGTGTGAAAGGATCCAATGCATTTATTACTACACTGATGGCAAAAAAAAAATGCAACACCTAGAAGGAATTGGCTCCCATGCCCCTCCTGGAGAAGAAAGGTTCTGACCAGATTTGCATGAAATCTTAAGTTTGGCATCTGCATTTGGTTGACTGTAGGTGTGGTGAGTTTGACAGAGGTCGGATCGTCATGTTTCTGTAGTGGCTCGATGTTGCCAGCAGTGGTTTACGGAAGAAACGCTCTAAGGAAGACCTGGTTTTGGACGGCTACGCACAAATGACCCACGCCAAGACCGTCGAATCGCAGGGTGGTGTCATCCAGGGCCTTCTTTATACTCTATCAGTATAAAGAAGGCCCTGTGTCATCTGCCTCTGGAAGTGTACCAGGGACTTGCAGACTCACTTCCACGCCGCATCGCTGCCCTCCACAGGGCCAGAGGGGGCCCATTCAAATATTAGGTGATTATCCCATGAGTTTTGCTCAGTCAGTGTACTAATTGGATATACTAAGATCTTCATGGATAGGTTAATTTTTTTTTCAACTGGATATATTAAAATAAGATATTAATCTCGATTTCAAGATAAACTATCCACTGATCATCCAAGAAACTTCAGTTGCCCTCAAAGAAACTTGCTCCGCATAATATTCACTATCCAAAAATAGAATTTGAAGAAGATTCAATATCTTTGTATCCCTATATCCGTCGCGAGCGGATATGGAATGCACAAGCGAATCTCGTTTCAACTTTTCAAAGGCTCCAAGTTCCTTCTTTCAATTTATGGCTTTCAATAAATTTTTGATTTCCTCCTTCTTTTTACCTCCTCGGGAATTTTCAATTGCATTTCCGGTCTTTTTTTACTCCTCCTTCACGGACCCGACACTTAAAACGAACAAAATGGGGACCCCCTCCTCGCCTGTTTAGCATTCTGAGACCGTGAGGCTTCTTCATCCGAGCAGAACTTTCGAAATCCAACGGCAGAGGGAGACAAGCTAGGGGAGCTTCTGGCCAATGACGTCATTGGAGGATAACCAAATTGTTGATGGGTGCGCTAATTTGGATTTGGTGGATTGTTTGTATATATAGCTTAAAGGAGACTGGAGGCTTTAAAGTTTTCAGAGTTTCTCTTCACAGACGCTTAAGTTATTTGTGTTTCTTTTTTTACGGGTTATTCGTTAGTGTTTGGAATGATTGAGTAGTCACGTGCTCATCTTTTATCGATTTCGTTCAATAAATGAAGAGCAAATTGGAACGGGTTCAATGGGGACTAATGAAGCGCTGATTGGCCCCCACCGCCACAGTCATCGATTTCCTATTTGGTTGCTGCGAATTGTCCAATGGCTCTGATTAATTTTATTGTGAATTTAATGGCGCATATTAATAACAATCAACAGCTTGGGGGTGTTTGCAACATGTTCCTTTCGGACGCTCGAGCGCAGCAATTGTTCACGTTTGCGTTTCCCAATTTTTCAAATCCGATCGCGCTTTGATGATTGCGATTTCATCGAGTCACGTGATCGGCCAACAGGTGGGTCTGCTGTTGTACTTGAGCGAACCTCATTAAAAGCCTCGTTTATTAAAAAGTTTATTTCTCAATAATAATAACAGCAAATTTTTATTAACATAAAGGATCCAAATTATCCAAATTATCGAATCTAACTTCGACATCCCGACCACGGAGATGCGCTCTCTCACCGGCGGCGATCACATGCATCCGACCGCGGCATGGAAAGGCGATGAAATCCCGTGCTTTTTGTCTTCGCCTATTCGCTTCTTCTTATGGCAGATTCAACACATACTCTATGGAAGCACGCAAGAAAACATGCAGGTCACTCTAATACCATGCCTACTTTCTCCATACATTATCTATACATCCAGTACCGTCAGCAACCTTCGGTAAATATACCACTAGTACCTATATCAAAGAGTATATCATATCACCATATCTCCACCATACATAAGTACTAATGGTATGTCTATTGAAGGTTGATGGAGGTACTGGATGGTGAAAGTAGTGAATGGTATTAGAGTGACCTGCATGTTCTCTTGCGTACTTCCATTGAGTATGTGTTGAATGTTGCCATAGGAAGAAGCGAATAGGCGAAGACGGAAAGCACAGAACTTCATCGCCTTTCCATGCCGCATCGGATGCACCTGATCGCCGCCGGTGGGAGAGCGCATCACCGTGGTCGGGATGCTGCCTACTTAAAAATAGAAATCTCGACCGATGGATAGTTAGATTCAATAATTTGGACCCTTTATGTTATTATTGAGAAATAAACTTTTTAATAAACGAGTCTTTTAATGAAGTTCGCTCACAGTACGTATCTATACCAGCACCACCTATACCGCCAGTTCCTCGACCATACAGTCCTTTTTCACCATTGGGTACCCACCAGTAGATATCTAGTGGATGTCTTGGATATGCTACCATTAGATGCCCATTACCTGTCCTTACTATGGAAACCCCCAGAACATCCAATTAGTCCAGTATCTTGTCTTTAGCTGGTTATTTATTGAATACCTCAACGAGGTCTTCTGTGAACTCACTTGGAACGAATCACTACGCAAAAGAAAAAGAAGAAAAAGAAGAAAAAAGTGGGGATTTTTTCCATCATGTTCAAGAGCGTCATAATGGATTTCCATTAGAGAAAGCACCGTTTGTTTCCTACTCGTTAAGCGCGGGATGAAAAAAAATATCAGAAAATGGTTTTTGGATTGGAATGAAGAAGAATCTGAAGTAGGGAGAAAAAAAATATTTTTTTTAATTTGTTACCCCCCATTCACGGAGCCAGTTCATTTTAATTTCTCTCGGTGGCGATTCATTTTGTTCGGTTGACAGGGCTCCAAATGAGGACGATCCTTCAACGTAATATGGCACCTCAATCGAGAGGTTCTGCCATTCGTCTTCCTAAAGAAATCAACATGACCTCCTCAAAAGATTAACATTTTCTCAAGGTAATTACAAAGTAATTACAATCGCAGTCCATTATTTCGGGAATGATTTGTAGCCTCCACTGTCGGAATTCAGAAAATCTGACAAAAAAAAAGTTCTTCCTATTCAAAAAAGTGCCATGGTTTCATCCAACCACAAAAGTCGTCTTAGCATTTACTGCATCTCGGAGACTAACCAGCTTTACAAACAGAACTACACTGCTGGCATAAAAAAGATGCACCACCTAGAAGGAATGGGTCATATATATTTGAAATTTTGCACACACATATAGCATTGGTGGCATACAAAAAAATGATTCAAATTGCAAGACAATGCGTCCACAAGAACGTTGTACAGGGTGGCTCCCATGCCCTTCCTGGAGAAGAATGGTCCCGACCAGATTTCCCAAGCCCTTCCGTCAGTTGGCATCTGCATTGTACTGGAGCAATGAACTGTAGGGTGGTGACAACTATAATGCCGCGCAGACGCCGTCGTACTCCTGTGCAACAACTCACGGAGTTTGGCAGAGGTCGGATTGTGGACTTCGAGAGTCTGGATGATCTCATTGGTCTATCGCAGCGCAGATCCGTCGTCATGTTTCTGTGAAGGCTCCATGTTGTCAGCAGTGGTTTACAGAAGGAACGCACTCATGTAGACCTGAATCTGGACGCGCACGCACTAATGACCCACGCCAACAGCGTCAAACCGTACGAGGAGCTTTCAGCAACCCTTACGGCATTTACAACAGAAATAAGTGCCACATTGGGTAACCGTTTGCTAGCTGCCGGACTACGGGCACGGATCCCTCTAGCCAGACTCCCACTTCTGCAAGAACACCGTGCTGCGTGGTTGTTGAATCTCAGCTTATTGCGGATGATGGTCTCCACACTGTCAGTGCTGATGTTGAGTATTGAAGCCAATTCTCGGACTTGAATCCGCCTGTTGTCCCTTATCAGTTGCTCATTTGTTCGTGCGATGATGCCATCATGGATACCAGTTGCTGGCCTTGCCTTATGAGGTTCATTGCCGATGAAATTATAGCCCTCCTTCAAACGTTTAGTACAAAGCAAAGACGGATGGTCGAGACAAACAGACTGGGTGAACGGTCCTTGAAGTTTCTGATGAATTTCCGATACTCTCAGGCTTTCATTATTGAGGAACTTGATGATTTTTCTTGTACCACTTTAGTCGACACATCGGTGTCCGCCATTTAGTTTAAACAAACAATTGGTTGTCATTGCAACCGGATGAGTGGTGCTACATTTGCATGAGAGGCTGTATTTGCCATCCCAACAATCAAAGTTTAGATTTATACAAGAATGAAATTTACAAAAAAAATACAGTCCAGGTCAAATTTGAAAGCCCCTCATCTTTCCTTGTAAGCGAGTGCGAAAAACCTACGCAAACATAAAACAAAGCAGATTTGAGGGAGGGTTGCATGGTAACTGGATCATCAGGGTAAGCATTGATGCAACCCAAAGACAAAACATTCTTTTGAGATGCACGTTTAATAGATCAGTGGAGATGTTGACATGTTAAAACGTATTAGCGTCCCTAACTATACAAACATTTAGCAAAGAGACGCTAATCTTCAATTCATATAACGGCGTAAAGATCCTCAATTGTTTTTATGATCCAGTTACTTAGCAACCCAAACATAAAAGAAAGCAAGTTTAATGGTTGCGCGATTAATGGATCAGTATAAACGTTTAAATATTATTTTTTCTACTGGTGATTTCCAATGAATGAGAACCCTCAATTTGAACCCTGTTCAGGGACTTTAGAGTGTTCATATTAAAGCCTGCACATATACCCCAAAGCGTATGAAGATCTTTTCGGTGCTAATTGCTTAAAAATTGAATTAAAGCCAAAGGAGCCTTTAGATTGGAATTAAGCGCGTTCTTAATTACATAATATACGCGCCCAGGCCTAAATTACGCACAAACTTGTCACGTGGTCCTTGGATAGGATTTATCGTTATCTTCTCGAGATTTGTGTGAATTTTTGCTCCAAGGTGTTGATGAGACGTCGGGGGCGGCGAAGCAAACGTCGCCGTCGCCAGGAAAGCAAAATTTAATCTTCGCACGAAAGAGTTAAGACGACTCGGGGGATTTCAACTCTTTTACATTCTCACGCACACGAACACGTAACACAGAATAACAAAGTTTAATTTCGCCACCGCCCACCTTAAGAACAGTGCGTTTAATTAAAATTCCCTGGGAGCAACAAGGACGATAAAGGTGACGTCCTTGGCTAAACGTGCTCTTGTTGTTGTTTGTTGTTGAAGGGGGTCGTTTACAAGGGGGTAAACTGATATCGTTGAGTTAATTGTATTACATTCCTTTAAAGTTTCTCTTTCCAATCTCAAAGTTGTGTTAATTGCCGATCGAAGAAAGCGCCATTCAGATGATACACTCGCACATGGTCGATGAATGAGAAGCCTGTAATGTAAGCCTGTGTTTTCATATGCAAAATAGAATCGATCCAGTTACTATGCAACCCAAACATAAAAGTAGATACATTGGAGGGTTGCGTGATTAATGGCTCCTCCACTGACCATTTCTGTCACCTGTTCAGCTTTTTTCTTAGACTGACAATAGCCAATGAATGAGATACTGTACATGTGTAAATTTAGTTTTAGGCAAAATACATTGCTGACAAAAAAAAAAAAGCATCACCCAGAAGGAATGGGTCAATTTATTTGAAATTTTGCACACTTGTAGCATTGGTCACGTAAAAGAAATGATTCAAATTGCAAGACACAATACGTCCAGAAGAATCAAACAAAATGAACCAAAAAACAAGTCAGGCAACCAAAATCCCCAGGACCGATAGGATTTTAAAGAATTCGAGGATAAATCTGAAAGCATTTGTTTTCTAAAGAAGCCTTTCGTTGTTAGGGTTAACTGAGTGAATAAGGAAGCCTCAGGTTACTAAGGTAAGACATAGGTACCAGAAGGTTAAATGGAGAGAATAGTAATACTCTATACAGGGTGATTCTGAAAAAGGGTGTATAACTGTAAGCAGTGACAGAGGTGACCAGAATGAACCTTTTCTTTTAATAAAATGTGGGATCGCAAGTACATTGTTCAGGAGCTATCACGTTTTATGTTTGTTGCTTGAATTATCACGTTCCTGCGGACAATTCCACTGTTTATTGCACGTGCATATAATTGTGCATTGTCAGTAATATAAGAGAGGTCATTAATTCGGTAAGCTAGTGCTAATTCATTAATTCGCGTGATCTTATTCGGCAAGTCAGAATTCTCGCTAGAATCTAACCTACCAAGCAAGTAACTTTCTTCCTTACTAGCCTGCAGTTTCTAGCCGATAGCAACATGGCGACCTCCACAGATTTTGATGGCGACCTCCGCAAATATGATGTGTATCAAAATTGCATTATTAATAAAATGATGACTACTATTATAACACGAATATAATACTTAATACATCAGTAACATCGTTAATGAACGAAAATAACATCGTTAAATTAATATAATAAGGTTACACTTAGAACTTTAATCAAGAACAGGGG